>CATKWJ010000993.1:0-45422 GCA_949825065.1 Odontocerum albicorne
GTGGCTGAAGAAAAATCCTGAAATTGTGAAAACATGCATCGTTAATACACCCCTGCAGAGTTTTACTCCCCTAATATTCACATGTTATCATGTCTCAAGAAGTGAAATATGAAGTCAGAAAAATATTTATTTTATTGCATTTAGAATACCTTTTTTTTAGAAATATAAAAAAAGACTTGTTTGTGCTCCCCTGAATATGACGTGAAAGCCTTGAAACTGGTAGGGTTTTACCGTTACAAATCAAGGTAGTATGTTGCAAAACCAAAATGTGAAAATATCCTAATTGTTTTGTTTTGTTTTGTTATATCGCAGCTGGGAATCGGATCTGAACCACGAATAATCTTTTTGATTAGTAAATTTGAATCGTATAAGGTTAGAAATATTAAAACACTTAAATACGACCCTTATTCACCCTTAAAAATGATCTGAGCGTAAAGTAGGAAAGACATAATGATAATAAGGAATGGTGTGCAAGACTTACAAATATTTCCAATAACAAAGTTGACGAAGAGAAGCCGGCGGATGATCTTACCTAAAACAAAAGAAGCCAAAATATTAAGAAAGTTAATTAGAAGTTCTCGAAATACGTTGAATTCAATCTGTTTTCTTACAAAATCCACAAAACGTGTTTATTTGTTCCATAAAAGCTAATAATCTCAAGTTATATTAATTATTATTTTGCTGTGTTGAAGGAAAAGTTTAAATTTAATATTGAACCATATTTTCAACATTCTGATTGGAGCACTTAGAAGGATACACAGGGTGAGAATAAATACTGATAGGAGCATTAAGAAGGATACACGGGGTGACAATGAATACTGATAGGAGCACTGAGAAGGATACACGGGGTGGCAATGAATACTGATAGGAGCACTGAAAAGGATACACGGGATGACAATGAATACTGATAGGAGCACTGAAAAGGATACACGGGGTGACAATGAATACTGATAGGAGCACTGAGAAGGATACACGGGGTGACAATGAATACTGATAGGAGCACTGAAAAGGATACACGGGTGACAATGAATACTGATAGGAGCACTGAGAAGGATACACGGGTTGACAATGCATAACACAATGTGGAATGAAGCGATTAGCAATTAATGTTAACTTAAAACCTGTGTGTAGAGTAAGATGAAGAAGAACGTTTGAAGATGTTTTGGATGTGAAAAATAAATTAATGAAGAAAGACTAACGAAAGAAATACGAGTATATAACGAAAATGTGAGTGAAAAGCGTAAGAAATGAAGACCAAGAAAATATGGTTGGATCAAATGAATTATATTTTGAAAGAAGGAAATGTAGAAAGTCATAGAAATCGTAGTTGTATGAGGCCTTGTATAGAAGTGGAGGAGGCGAATGATGTGTGTGATGAGATAGGAAAGGCGCTCTGTCTTCTCTGCCTACTCCGACAGGAAAATGACGTAATGGTATTTACGTACATTTACGATTTCTTCACACTTTGGCATCGATGGGAATCGAATCCCCAATCTACGGGTTGGAAGAGAGTTGTTGTGTTAACTAGGCCACTGAGGTCGCCATAATAATATTTTTAGTATCATGTATTTTGAACTCTCATTTAATATTTCTGTTTTGTCCAAATTTCGGTCGTGAATATCTCATTTCTCCATTCGATATCTTTAAAGTACTGTTCTCGAGTCCGGGTCCATATTTCATTAGGAGACGTGGCAAAGCATGGAACAACTTGTCATATTCGAGCCCGGTCTGAGGGTAGGGTCCTCGCTAGCAGCGGCTGGTCCCGGGAATGGAATATGTCAATTAATTTGCTGATTTATGACCGTCTTGGTAATCATTTTCTTTTGTTTGCCAAAGAGGGAAATACCCGACGAAGTGAGAATTTGAACAACTGACGTATGGCTTGCGGGACTGGGAAATTTCAATAGAAATATTAAAGAAAATTGTAAATGTCATGTCTGTACAATATTTAATCGAAAACGAAATGATAAAAGGAATATTTTGAGAGCATTGCTAGAGAATTTTAAAATGATTTATTGAAAATCGAGCTAATTAATTAAATTATTAGAATTTTCTATTTAATAAATAACCATGCTTTTATTATACTGCATAATAATACGGTATACTATTTGTGTTGATTGATGGCAGAAAAAGGCATGAACCAGCCGGAAACCAAACAAAAAACAGTGATGTACAAATTGACTTTTATTATTTAAAATGCCTGACTAACAAATAAGTTAAATACTAGGCGCGTCCAGAAAGTAAAGAACGATTGCGCACCATGCCCTACGACGATCCCCCACCACCGCGATCGTATGCGCGCCAGTAAGGTCCTTCCCCAGTCTCAGTGCGAGCCGAGTTTTGTTACTGAACGGTAGTGCGTCTTTGTTCTGTAACCTTTTAAAATGGCTGCGCCCATCGAAAATCCCGCCAAATGTGAATGGCGTAATGTCATTCGTTTTCTGAATGCGCAAAATGTTCGGCCTCTCGAAATTTATAGGCAACTTTAAGCACAGTACATAAATCTTTCCCACAAATTTCACGATCGCTCCTACATGAAATAGTGACAGAGCACCTTGGCTACAAAAAAATGTGTGCTCGGAAAAGAAAAACCGAATCTCAACACCAGAAAAGTGATGGCAACAGTTTTTTGGGACCGAAAGGGTTTGATCCACGTGAAGTTTATGCCAAGAAGACACACAATAAACTCAGAAGTCTATTGTGAAACTCTTCAACGACTCAGATGCGTCATCCAAAAAAAGAGACGTGGAATGTTGTCGGGAAAGGTGGTTTTGATTCATGACAATGCGCGTTCTCATGCATCAGCACGAACACAGCGAGAACTTCAACGTCTTAAGTGGGAAATTTTTGGACATCCTCCTTACAGCCCTGACTTGGCACCGAGTGATTTTCACTTATTCCCGAAACTAAAGGAATTTTTGGGTGGAAAACAGTTCGCAAACGATGAAGACATCAAACAAGAAGTGACATCCTGGCTCAAATCTTTGGCGGTAGCAGAGTATAACATCAGAATTAAAAAATTGGTTCCACGTTACAATACTCGTAAGTGCCTTGAGAGCTATGGCGACTACATTGAAAAATAGAGTAAAGTACTGTGACTTAGTAAATAAAGTTATGTGTTGATTTCTTTCATTTTTATTTAGTTATGCCAAAACCTTCTTTACTTTCTGGACGACCCATGTACTTGTATATATACATAAATACAGATATATTCTGAAATCACATACATGTTTAAAGATTATTTCAAAGAAAATACATTTAAGAGATAAGCTATCCAAAGGTCTGGGTTCATTTCATAACACCCCTCGAGTCGAGATACACCCTTAGAGGGCTAGTTAGGTCGCGAAGACATATTTTTTTTTTCAGCACTATTATAAATTATAAATACATTATAAACCCTTTGTTCGGTCCCTACAGGATATAAAACCCAAAACATTCGAATGGTTAAGTCAAACGTCTATCCACGTAAACACAGAGTTCGTTAAAAATGCACGTTTATCACAAAATTACTTACAATTAACTGTTGAAAAAAAGTTAAATTAACAAATTCAAGTGCGAAAATAATTTAAAAGCCAAACATGAAGAGTACGAAAGGTAAAAGGCTTTTCCTATGAAATGAAGTAATAACGCTGAAAATGAGAGATGTGCGTAATAAAGCCTAAGTGCCATTAATAACTTGTAGAATTACCCATTTAAACAAAAATATTGGATTAATGCCGGCCACTCGGCGGGCATGCAAATATTAATTAATCGGACGGACCCTCCACCAGCATGTCCTCCCTTTCTCTCATCTCTCTCTCAAGCTACCCCTCGTCCGCATTCACTAGACCGAGGTCCGGGTGCCTACTTCACTATAATCACACACTGGTTCTCAAAATGTGATCAGGAGTCAAATATATAAACGACTAAAAAATCATTACGGTGATTCAATACTTCTAAACCAAAGTGTTGAATGGCAGCCTTTGTAGCAATATAAATATGCACTGGCGCAATGTTGTGCAATAATCTCACGCCTCGTGACAGTTTTTCTCGGCGCTTTGTGTTTATAAGATCTGTAGGAACTACGGTCGTCCCTGAATATTGTAAACACGCATGGTCAACGACCGACGAAACGACCTTCGGATATGTCCAAAGGTCGCATACCAGAACATTGATATTGTTTACCCGCAAATACTATTTACGATACATTCCACAGTAGAAAGAGAACGCATCGCGCTGTCTCGCCGTTTTCACCAACAAATTATCTACCCACAATATTATTCGCGACGTCTGCGACCATCTCTGCACGCACAGGAGTGAGATAAAAATATATTGCGGGCGCACTCACGCGCCCCGTTCTGAATATGTATAAATACCTACTTACCGATAAATAAAGGATCACTTATTATTAATCATTTGACCATTCATCACTGTTTACTATTCATTGATTATTCACTCTCACTTTCCGCATTGCTAATCGACGTATTTTATTTTAAATACCAAACATTCAAAATCATCATCGCGTCCTCCAAGGACATTCGCTAAAAATCCTTTAATATGTACATAAATTATGTATAATACTTGTCAGTAATTGTGGTATTTCCCTATTTGAAGTCAACTAGTAGTCTTGACAAACCAAAAAAAAGAAGCTATAATTATCGAGGGCTGCCGAAGATATGACTAAGGTCCAAAAGTTTCCGAAAAGACTGAACAAGAACGAATTTTGTCGCCAATCTCTAAAATAAGATACAGAAAAAGAAGACAAAGCATAGGAAGAAGTGATTATTCACAAGGTTGGCTCACTCATTTTCCACGTAGAAAAATGTCAGTTTAACACTTGCCTTACTGTGCTAAACAATTCCGCCAGCCACGATGCTGAACGCTAAGCGTCCAGTAAAAAATGTATGTTTTAAATTAAAATTATGCAAAATCTGCTAGGTTATTTTCTGTAATTAGCTATAAAAATCATTTTATTATGTATTAAAACGTCAAATAATAAAATAAAATATAAGTCGTGGTCACTCGCTGTCCATCACAGGGTGGCAAGTGTTAAAACACATGCTTAGGTTGCACTCTTAAAAATATGATCATATTTTTAGTTTTATGTTAACCCTTTAAAAGGCAAGTTTTTATTTTTGAGATATTGAGTTTTTTGTTGAATAAATCATTATTATTTGTATCCAATCAACTTTATTTCTTCGAAAATGTGTTTTAAAAATTTTTTTTTTGGAAAAAAGGCGGTCGCATATGAGACCTGTGCCCATTTCAGGGGCCCATGTCAGTGCTCGCAAAAGTGACCAATGAATGTTTAGGTAGTAATATCTAAGTTTAGGTTGTACTCGTATTAGGATATATACTTACATACAATTCTTATATGAAATATAATGAATGGTGATTTACTTATAATACCTATTTACATATTTGACAATAAATTGACCGGATGTTTAGATCGTTGTTACTGAACATGCAGCTAACTTCACGACGATCCGTCTTAAATAATACCTCTGCCCATCCACTACATTTGCCAATTTGACATTTTTGTTACTTAAAAACGTTTCATTAATCATTAATAAGTCGCATATGCGACCGATTTCTGCTTATGCCCGTTAAAGGGTTAAATGCTATAAAATCGTGTGAGATTTTAGTCATACAAAATGAAAACATATCACATATAATTTATACTGGTTGGTTAAAATAAATGCTGTTAATTGCTGTCGCGATCGATTTTTTACGTAAAAAAAATAGTCGCGACCCAGCAATCAAATTCACGAGATTTAAGACATTAACACGTGTTAAAAACGGATAACTAATAACTACAAGCTTATTAATAAGTATAAATGGAATTTACTTAACTATTTTTCAACGTAATCGCCGTCGAGATCGAGACATTTCTGTAGTCGGGGCATCAGCTTTTGTATGCCAGTGTCATAGACCTCCGCCGCCAGCTCTTTCAGCCACTTCTTCACAGCTTCCTCGACCTCCTGATCGTTGAAAAATTGTTGGGGTGTAGTGACACACCCACGTCTCATCTCCCGTCACGATAGAGTCCAGAAAAGCTTCTCCCTCCTGTGCCAAACGATCCAAAAATTCACGCGCGGCGGTCACGCGATTTTGACGGTGCTCCGGTGTGAGCATTCTGGGCACCCATCTCGCACACAACTCCTTGTTACCAAGTTTTTCTGACACAATATTACCAAGGAGACTTCGAGAAATGTCAGGAAATTTTTCGTGAAGGTCGTCAAGGAACACACGGCGGTCATTTCGCACTTGTTCTTCAATTTTTTGCACAAATTCGTCAGAAATCACTGCCTTGCCTCGTTGTGAGTATCAGTACGGCCTTCTCTGAACAACCTAATCCACTTCGTGACATGTTGTCGACTCATCATATCACTACCATAAACTTCCACGAGCTTCCGATGGATATTTGCGGCGGTATTGTTCTGCAAAGTAAAAAAACTGATGACCGCGCGGGTCTCACACGAACGAGAGTTGGCGGGAGCGCACGACGACCTCTCCATCGGAAGAATTTACTGTGACTGAAAAAAAATGGCCGACAAACACGCAGGACCAAACAAACTGACCATTAGGATCCCCCCTACACGTCAGTTGCATCAAATTTGAAACATAAAAATTCCCCCGGCTTCAGGAGCCCTTGTAACTTTAGTTTCTGGATGACCCTTGTATTTGGCAATATCGCACACCATATTGTACTTTATGTTACGAAGACGCTTCGCGATCGACTTAAAGCAATAAGCCCGTCAAAAGTACGAGTATCATGTTTAACCAAGAAGACAAAATAATAAAAAAAAATACCATATTTACAAGGGACTGGAAAATTATTAAACTTTAATAGTTACCAAGAAGGTATATTTTAAGATTTGTATTTTTTTACGACAACCTCCGTGGCTTAATTGGTAAGATGGTTGACTTCCATCCAAAGATTTGGGATTCGATTCTCGATGGCATTCGAAAAAAATAAATAAAAAAAAGGCTTGGTAAAAGAATTCGTTTGGTAAAAATACTCACGTACTAGATGTGTTCGATTGTTGTTGTATCTTTGCGTGCGATAATATCAAGAGGTGTGATGACGAACCGCGAATTCCATGCCTAATCCGATGGTTCTAAACACGAAGGCTCTATTAATGGGGCCAAATACAATGTCATCTCCCGGCTAAATCATTTCGGATATGTCGAAGGGTGTAATAAAATAAATGAATTAAAATGACAGAATTTAATCATTAAAGGTACCTTTTCTCAATATACGTTGCGTCCAAAATATAGCTTTATTTTGTTAGGTTTTAAAAGGTTTAAAAGGGATTGGTTTAAATCAGGCATGGCCAACCCGCGGCTCGCTAGCCGCATGCAGCCCACCAGGGTGTTTTCATTGACTTGCGAGCTGTTTATATAAATCATGCAAGAAATAACAATATAACATTTTATATTATTTATAGTTAAGGCATTAACATTGTGGAGGTTTAAAGGCATTGCAATTTATTTTATCAAACACAAAAAGTGGATTAAACAGTGTTTGATAAAACAAATAACAATATAAAATTTGTAAAATAATTGCGACACGCTACATTTTCGACACGAAAAAGAAGATTTATATCAAAATATATATTTTTTATATAAATGCGACTCAAAATAACACTAATACTTATATATTTATTCAGGTATATATGAAATGAGCCGGACACGTAGCCAGAATGTCAGACTCCCGATGGACATCCGAAATAATCCAATGGTACCCAAGAGGCATTAAGAGGCCCAGAAGAAGACCGAAGGTACGCTGGATAGATGAAATCAGGAAGCATGGCAGCATCACATGGCATCAACGAGCAAAAAACCGAACTATTTGGAGTCAACTTGGGGAGACCTTCATCCAACAGTGGATCGACCCTGGTTGACAATGATGATGATGATGATGATTTATGAAATATGTCACTCATACAATATGAATTGTACTTATGTTCAATAAAAAAATCAATTTAAGAATTTGTCGGCCCTCATAGTTCACGGTTAAGTCGTTTGACACACGAACCAAGGGTCCCGCGTTCGTATCCCGTTTTTCTGTTGTGGTAGCATTGGTACTAAACCTTGTATTTTGGAACACGTTATCTTGATTTAAGTCAATCAAATTTTGATACGCTTATTAATTTTAAAAAAAAATACACCGTGTGCATTTATTTAATACACGTTTAGACACGCGACTCAAAAATGTTGGAAACTCCTGGTCTAAACCGTTCACATTTCATTGGTTAATATTTGTCCAATCTTAGTCAGTCACGTCTTTTTATATTTGATGCAAATCATTCTATACATCAGGGTGTGGTGGATGAAAGGATAGCAACTACATGAAATAGATAAGGCAGAAGACCATTCTATACATCAGGGTGTGGTGGATGAAAGGATAGCAACTACATGAAAAAGATAAGGCAGAAGACCATTCTATACATCAGGGTGTGGTGGATGAAAGGATAGCAACTACATGAAATAGATAAGGCAGAAGACCATTCTATACATCAGGGTGTGGTGGATGAAAGGAAAGCAACTACATGAAATAGATAAGGCAGAAGACCATTCTATACATCAGGGTGTGGTGGATGAAAGGATAGCAACTACATGAAATAGATAAGGCAGAAGACCATTCTATACATCAGGGTGTGGTGGATGAAAGGATAGCAACTACATGAAATAGATAAGGCAGAAGACCATTATGTGTTAAAAAAAATGTTACGTTAACACTTTAAGACATGATCGAAATCAAGAAAACTTTTTCAAGTGCCCGGTTGTTTTTGAGTAATTCTGTTTTTTGTGAAGCGTTAACTAAACTTGCTGTCTCTAAATAAATATTAGGAATATTGTCCAGAAAATGTTTATATTTCGAATTTAAAATACTTGAGTTATGTTGTTTATAGTTAAGGCATTAAGGTTGTGGAGGTTTAAAGACATTGTAATTTATTTTTATCAAACACTGTTTATTCCACTTTTTTGTAACGGCACAACCCTACCGGTTTCAAGGCTTTCACCTCATCTTCAGGGGAACGCAAACAATACTAAATGCTGTACTTGAGTTATTTAGTTTAGTATGGTAATTTTGTAAACGTTCTCCTTTGTGGAGAGCTATATCACACTCCTTTCACATGTTCCGGGTCTTATATTTATCTTGTGCTTAGCACATAGTTTACAAGTTCTGTAGGGTTTTTCTTTTTTGTCAGTTGATGTAATACATAACGACATGGACTGCACCTATTATACAGAGCTCAAGAGGATCGCTGAAGACCGAGCGGAGTGGATGTTATCAATACATATTTAGACAATCTGCAAATTTTTTTTTTCAAATTTCTAACAATCTGCAAATTTCATATTCTATTTGGATCCGGAGGCTGAAATTGGTATCTAGATTAATAGGTCAAAATCTTCCAGATCTGACATTTCACTGCACATTTATGACGCCACATCAGAATTCATGGATATTTTCAGTATCTAGATTCTAGGGTATTGTCTACGTACAAGTATCTCAAAAATCAGAAATTAAGAGACTATCGTTTAAAGGTTGAATTGTTTACACAAATATTTGATAAATATCAACAACATGTTTTTTTAGAAGGGGTATTGATCATGAGAAAACATGGGACCGGGACTCAACGCAAATCTAGTTTATTACGTTAAAACACAGCATCGGGATACAAAGGGTTAATAATTCTTTATTGATAATTCCGAAGTGTAATTGTTTATTTTAGGAAGTTCACAATAGTTGAAATGGTAAAAAAGGGTCAAAATGTTTGAACACCAACATAACAAGGGTTGTAACAACATTGACTACACATAGCCAAGGGTGGTTCGGAGGGATTAGGTAAATTTTCCCAAAGGAAGTGCGGAGGGGCCGGGAAGGGGTCGTAAGGGTAGTTTGGGAAGTGGAGATGGGGCGAATGCATGTCCCCGGGCGGACCTTAGGACGGATCGGAATTTTCATCAAATCTTTTTAAGGCGAGCGTACGCAGCGCAATCACTGCTCGACAAGCTATTAAAATATTTTACATATTTTGATGAAAAATTCTGCAATTTTCAATGTTGTTCACTATATAAACATGGCAAACTTTCAATTTAAATATAATACATTGGATTTTTCTTTGAGCGATGGTTGTTTTGTATCGGCGGAAGAATATATATATATTTGGCTATACGAATATACTAGATTGTTTGAGTGATGGTTGTTTTGTATCGGCAGAAGAATCTATCTGTTTGGCTATACGAATATACTAACTAGGTTGTTTGAGTGATGGTTGTTTTGTATCGGCGGAAGAATCGATCTGTTTGGCTATACGAATATACTAACTAGGTTGTTTGAGTAATGGTTGTTTTGTATCGGCGGAAGAATCGATCTGTTTGGCTATACGAATATACTAGGTTGTTTGAGTGATGGTTGTTTTGTATCGGCGGAAGAATCAATCTGTTTGGCTATACGAATATACTAACTAGGTTGTTTGAGTGATGGTTGTTTTGTATCGGCGGAAGAATCGATCTGTTTGGCTATACGAATATACTAGGTTGTTTGAGTGATGGTTGTTTTGTATCGGCGGAAGAATCGATCTGTTTGGCTATACGAATATACTAGGTTGTTTGAGTGATGGTTGTTTTGTATCGGCGGAAGAATCGATCTGTTTGGCTATACGAATATACTAACTAGGTTGTTTGAGTGATGGTTGTTTTGTATCGGCGGAAGAATCGATCTGTTTGGCTATACGAATATACTGGGTTGTTTGAGTGATGGTTGTTTTGTATCGGCGGAAGAATCGATCTGTTTGGCTATACGAATATACTAACTAGGTTGTTTGAGTGATGGTTGTTTTGTATCGGCGGAAGAATCGATCTGTTTGGCTATACGAATATACTAGGTTGTTTGAGTGATGGTTGTTTTGTATCGGCGGAAGAATCGATCTGTTTGGCTATACGAATATACTAGGTTGTTTGAGTGATGGTTGTTTTGTATCGGCGGAAGAATCGATCTGTTTGGCTATACGAATATACTAGGTTGTTTGAGTGATGGTTGTTTTGTATCGGCGGAAGAATCGATCTGTTTGGCTATACGAATATACTAACTAGGTTGTTTGAGTGATGGTTGTTTTGTATCGGCGGAAGAATCGATCTGTTTGGCTATACGAATATACTGGGTTGTTTGAGTGATGGTTGTTTTGTATCGGCGGAAGAATCGATCTGTTTGGCTATACGAATTTACTAACTAGGTTGTTTGAGTGATGGTTGTTTTGTATCGGCGGAAGAATCGATCTGTTTGGCTATACGAATATACTAGGTTGTTTGAGTGATGGTTGTTTTGTATCGGCGGAAGAATCGATCTGTTTGGCTATACGAATATACTAGGTTGTTTGAGTGATGGTTGTTTTGTATCGGCGGAAGAATCTATCTGTTTGGCTACACGAATAAACTAGGTTGTTTGGATATGTTATAAAATAGAATAGTGTTGCGATTACTTACAAACTTGTAACAAAACTTACAAATCACATTCGATGGACGCGATTTGATTTTTTTAGAAATTTAAGGATAGGGCTTTGTGTACTGCAGGATCTGTTTAGCAGAATAGTCTGCCAGTGAATCGATCAAGATCTACATAGGTACTAGCAGAATAGTCTGCCAGTTACCTATGTAAATAGATCTTCCGAAATGTTAAAGTAACACTTTAGGTGTAGTATATTGTACAGTATCCATATAACATCACACATTTTGATAAGACTCCCCAAAAAGAGATGTTTTTCAAGTGTTTCCTAAAGCTGTATAGACATTGTTGTCTTTCGACCACTCTTATCAATACATCAGTGTCATCAATGCGGATGATATGTTAAAATATTACCATACAAATAATTGAAGTAAATTATAAAGAATAACTTTAAATCTATAAGTAAAATTTTCTCAAAGGAATCATGTTTCCTACTTCGATGTCACATACATACACACCATCACGATGTGTCCCTTGCGATATAGGCAGATAAAACAGATCTTCAAACTTTTCTACCTAAGCACATTTATAAATTTCGTAATGCAGAATATTAAATTATTCATACTTCTCTCTATACCTTTTCTCAAAATTTGATCCAGTCATGGTCTACCTCTGTCACGCATACCTTGCATTTTTGACTTATATACTCGCTTAGTCATTTATTCTTTCCAAATGTCCAAACCACCTGAATGTTACTACTTTCTTCGTCTAACTTAAAACATGTATTTTATTTAGAAATTCATTTTTGATGTCTTTATTCCGTATTTTTTCATATATTGACACTGCACCAACTTTCCTTAGAATATCGATCTCTAGAGCATTTATCTTAATTTTATCCTTCTGCCAGTCCAAGATTCACTTCTAAATATCAAGGTGGGTACCAGCCCAGTATTATGTTCTCACATCGATCAATAAATCCCGGGACTAACCAACAGATGGCACTTCTAATAACAAATCCATATCTTCTCAGTTAGTACCAACCTTTAGAAGTTACGTGCCAAACTTTTATGACATTCCGACATTGAGTTATAGTGGTTTTAGTGACGCTACTTTCGCTATTTTCAAAACAATGGAAAAAACCGAATTTCGTGTGTTGATAAAACATTGCTTTTTAATGGGAAAAAAATACCGTTCAAACTCAGCGATGGCTTGAAAAGTGTTATCCGGGCTCTGCTCCGTCGAAAACAACCATTTGTCGGTGGTATGCTGATTTCAAACGCGGTCGTACAGACACAAATGATGCTGAACGCTCTGGTCGTCCAAATGAGGCTGTTACACCAGAAAACATAAAAAAGCCCCTCAAAATCGTGATGGAAAATCGCAAAGTAAAGTTGCGTGACATCCTGAAGATATCATTTGGTAGTGTTTACACTATTTTGCATGAACATTTCATGGTCATGAAAAAGCTTTTTTCGAAATAAGTGCCGCGTTTGCTCACAATGGAACAGAAATGTCGATGTCGTCAAAACAAAAGTCGATGGTAACGATGGCCAAATTGCATGAGTTGAACTTCGAATTAGTTCCGCACCTACTGTATTCTCCAGATTTGCCCCCCAGCGACTATTGGCTGTTCGCAGACCTCAAAAATATGCTCCAGGGAAAGAGATTTGGCTCCAATGAAGAAGTGATGTTGATGAATAAAGAAGAATTTTGGCAAACAAATGTTGTTTTAGTAGTTAGTGCCGGGACTTATTGATTGATGTGTTATGTATTGCCATTTTTGCTACTGTTTATATTCCGCGGTGTTCGTATATAACATTAGATGCCCCTGTAGGGAATACCGACGTCCCAAAATATTGTCAACATGCACGGTCAACGACCGATGAATACTTACCTTGTTCCCTTACGCTACCTTTTTTTCATTGTTACTTTCAACTCACCCATCACACATAAACTACTGCCACATAACAAAACCCAACTTGCTCCAGTTTTGAGTTTACGCACACAGTTTCTACCACATTTCTTTCTACTATAATAACATTTGATTTCGCTTCATTGTCCCTTTTGACTCGCCCATCACACGTTAACTAATTATACAAAATCAATTATTTTAATACTCAAGACAAATTGACTTAACTAAATAACAATCATAATACGAAATTTCTGTAACAAGGTTCACGAAGTATATATAATTGAATTTAAGAATCGTGTAGAACAGCAGTAAATTGCAAGAAGAATAAATACGAGTACGATGCCGTATAATTCGAGATTTGAAACAATTAGCAACGCGAATCGTTAAGTCTTTGTTTGAATAGCAGATACTCGGACGGATCAGTGAAGGATGCTGAACGTCGAGATCCCCGTTCTCGTGCGTCTCCTCTTTAAGTCTTTCAGTTTCCCATGTTGTCACACGGGAGTGGGATGGGCGAATATAGCAGGGAGAATTGGATCATCCCCATTTTCATACACATTCAAAAAACATCAAATAAAACATCCATACATGCATATCACCACGCCGTTTCTTTTTCGGAGTAGGCAGAAAGGTGAAAGCGCCTGACTTTTATATCGTGATACAAATCTTTAAACATCTATAAACCTTCTCATACAGCTTCTACGATACCTCTTACTTTTTACATTTCATTCTTTCAAAAATATCATCCACTTAATCCAAACATACTTTCCCAAGTCTTGTTATATTTACGATTTCTTCTACTTGCTCATTTTATTATTGCCTCATCCCTATCCATAATGGCACCCAACATGCCGATGTGCTCCTATCGTCTCACCTCGGTGTGCCATCGGATTCAGTGCAGCGGTGTGGCCGGGGAGTTTGCTGGTGTGCGACGGCTCACTCACTTAAAACAAACTCCATAGCACGGCTTCGCTTTCCAACAGAGCGAGCAAACCCAACTATAAGGACAGTCTGCGAGAGTCGCTTACTTTGTGCGGGGCGCCTGAAGACTGGGAGCAGGTGGCTCGGGACCGTGAGGGGTGGAGAGTCGTATGTTCTCGGGCTGATGGCGTCTCAGTGGCTAGACGTATGCGAAACAGTCTGTGCACTGCGAACATGCGTCAACATGGCCAGGCGGCTCAGCAGGGTCCATATGTCAGTGGCATTTGCGGGAGGCAGTGCTCATCCAGGATCGGGCTGTTCTCTCACAGAAGAACACACAATCGACGTGGGAGAACGGTTCAGGACTGACGTTGGAGTGACGAGGGGATCCTGGACTGCGAGACCCGGCAAATATGATGATATATTTACGAGAAGATATCGTCTTTTTCATCGCGTGCTCAACGTTAAACTTCGTATTCTTCTGGTATGTCTCGAAAATTGCGTACCAAGTGCTCCATTCCTCCAGGTCCTGGGCCATCTTGAATGCAGCACATAAATATAACCTTCTTAACTCTTTTATTTGAGTCGCCCATCTCATAGGGCACAATCTCGCTCGGTTTTCTTCAACTGTCCGTGCGATTACCAGTTTCTCCAGATTTTCATATTTTTTCTAGCAATATGCCTTGAGTACTTAAGGATTGTCTTTAGGTGAGCGTGTTGTCAAAAATCTTTCAATAATCTGCAATTTTTGGATGATAGAAATGTTGGTGCGTTTTGCGTTTTATAGGATACACATCTCGAAGATATCTATCATGTTTCTTTCATTCCCTTTAATCCTCTATGTATTCACTTCATAAATGATATGGAGAATACAAGATACATAATTAGACCTAACAAGATGAGAAGATGAATGGATGTATTTTCTTCTTTCCAGTGTGATGTCAGGTCCCCCCCAACGTTCAATATCACCTGAGAGTAGACATCTTTGTCCCCGGCCGCATAGTTTTTCAACCTTAACATAGTTTTTCAGCTCCTGCCTAGCAGGTTGGAAAACGTTATCACCTGAAAAAATGTTCGACAGATTATAACTGTACAATCGATTCCCAGTCGAGTTGGCCAACACTAATATTTCTACAGAACGTTTCAGGTAAGACAGATTATACCTGTACAATAAATTCCCAGTCGAGTTGGAAAACACTAATATTTCGACGGAACGTTTCAGATGGGATACCTGTACAATCAATTCCCAGTCGAGTTGGTAAACACTAATATTTCTACATAACGTTTCAGGTGGGACCGATCATACCTGTACAATCAATTCCCAGTCGAGTTGGCAAACACTAATATTTCTACATAACGGTTCAGGTGGGCCCGATCATACCTGTACAATCAATTTCCAGTCGAGTTGGCAAACAATATTTCGACGGAACGTTTCAGGTGGGACAGATTATACCTGTACAATCAATTCTCAGTCGAGTTGGCAATCACCAATATTTCTACATAACGTTTCAGGTGGGACCGATCATACCTGTACAATCAATTTCCAGTCGAGTTGGCAAACAATATTTCGACGGAACGTTTCAGGTGGGACAGATCATACCTGTACAATCAATTTCCAGTCGAGTTGGCAAACAATATTTCGATGGAACGTTTCAGGTGGGACAGATTATACCTGTACAATCAATTCTCAGTCGAGTTGGCAAACACTAATATTTCTACATAAAGTTTCAGGTGGGACCGATTATACCTGTACAATCAATTCCCAGTCGAGTTGGCAAACAATATTTCGACAGAACGTTTCAGGTGGGACAGATTATACCTGTACAATAAATCCCCAGTCGAGTTGCTAAACATTAATATTTCGACAGAACGTTTTAGGTAGGCTAGATTATACTCGTACAATAAATTCCCAGTCGAGTTGGCAAACACTAATATTTTGACATAACGTTTCAAGTGGGACAGATTATACCTGTACAATCAATTCCCAGTCGAGTTGGCAAACACTAATATTTCGACAGAACATTTAAGGAGGGACAGATTATAATATACTTGTACAATCAAGTGTCTACAAAGAAAAACATTGAAAATAATGAAAGGCAAATTTAATTTTTTTAAATTGTATTTACAACATTTCAGTACGCGGGATAAACCACTTTGTTAAGAGTTGTGCATTTGTCAACCCAGGGCTGGCTGTTCTGTAATTGCTTAGTCGAGTAACTCTTCAAGCTACCACGGAAGGTAAAGAAGAGCGCTCTTGAGATGAAGGCAATCGTATCCTGAGACCAGCCCTGCTTCAGCACAGCGGTGACATGCTTGGGAAAATACGACAATCTTTCATAGTTATTACTGGAATACGATTCAAAGAATTCTCGGAGAAGTAAACAACTTTTGTTTGTATATAATGGTAGGATATTTTTTTTTCGTCCAACTAAAATATGATCAGTGAGTAAATACTAATGTTGTTTTAGGGAACAACAACAAAGATAAACGATCTTGAAAAATTCGCTTTAAAAAAAACACTGTACAGAAGCTTTAGTTTTTAAACTATCAAAGGCAGCACATTCGCTCCATCTTCTTCTTCCCGGTGTCATGTCAGGTCCCCCCAACGTTGAATATCACCTGAGAGTAGACATCTTTATCCCCGGCAGCCCGAAAAAGATACCCAGTCCAATCACGTATATTGCGGAGCCAGGATATTTGCCACCTGCCAACACCTCTTCGATCCTCTATTTTGCCTTGGATGATCAGGTGCAGTAATTTGTACTTTGCTCCTCTAAGTACATGACCCAAATAAAAGGATTCAATGTAAGGTCAAAGTTATGGTGTTCTCGGCAATCAACAATCAGGTTTCTTGATATTTCCAGGATTGTTTTAGGAGGGAGGAAATTTCCAAATATCGTCTCAGGTTAAAGTCAACCGCTGCGAACACCTTGATTCTTCAGATTCCAAGTCAAGCTGGCAAGCACAAACGTTTCAACAAAACGTTTCAAGTAGCGGGATCTCTTCTGTGGAACAGTCATCCGTCCTCCTTGAGCCCATCTTCAAATTGGCTAAGCTCTCGGTAGACTTGAAAAGTCACTTATCCTCTGTACATCTTGGTTTGTCAATATGATAAGGTCAGATAATTGAGAAGCCCCGTTGAGGTGATCATAATTCTTGGGAAACAGCGTTGTGTCAAATTATCGTTAAAAAACACAAGTGTACGTGCGTAGTCTTCATATTCCATCATTAATTTGGATAATACCTCCCAAAAAGGGTTTTCTTCAAGTACTTCCTAAAGCTGCACACGCCACCTATGTCTCTAACATGAGGTAGATAATCCAATCCTACAGGACCAGAAAAAGCTGCATCATAATACCCCACCCTTTCGGATCGATTTGGTACAACCGATTTATAAGATGAAAAAGATATCGACCTTCTCTCCGAAGGAACATCTCTTATGTACAGATACAAAAGATACAATGGAAACATCTCATTAAGGATTTATTATTATTTGATATATTTACGAGAAGATATCGTCTTTTTCATCGCGTGCTCAACGTTAAACTTCGTATTCTTCTGGTATGTCTCGAAAATTGCGTACCAAGTGCTCCATTCCTCCAGGTCCTGGGCCATCTTGAATGCAGCACATAAATATAACCTTCTTAACTCTTTTATTTGAGTCGCCCATCTCATAGGGCACAATCTCGCTCGGTTTTCTTCAACTGTCCGTGCGATTACCAGTTTCTCCAGATTTTCATATTTTTTCTAGCAATATGCCTTGAGTACTTAAGGATTGTCTTTAGGTGAGCGTGTTGTCAAAAATCTTTCAATAATCTGCAATTTTTGGATGATAGAAATGTTGGTGCGTTTTGCGTTTTATAGGATACACATCTCGAAGATATCTATCATGTTTCTTTCATTCCCTTTAATCCTCTATGTATTCACTTCATAAATGATATGGAGAATACAAGATACATAATTAGACCTAACAAGATGAGAAGATGAATGGATGTATTTTCTTCTTTCCAGTGTGATGTCAGGTCCCCCCCAACGTTCAATATCACCTGAGAGTAGACATCTTTGTCCCCGGCCGCATAGTTTTTCAACCTTAACATAGTTTTTCAGCTCCTGCCTAGAGGTTGGAAAACGTTATCACCTGAAAAAATGTTCGACAGATTATAACTGTACAATCGATTCCCAGTCGAGTTGGCCAACACTAATATTTCTACAGAACGTTTCAGGTAAGACAGATTATACCTGTACAATAAATTCCCAGTCGAGTTGGAAAACACTAATATTTCGACGGAACGTTTCAGATGGGATACCTGTACAATCAATTCCCAGTCGAGTTGGTAAACACTAATATTTCTACATAACGTTTCAGGTGGGACCGATCATACCTGTACAATCAATTCCCAGTCGAGTTGGCAAACACTAATATTTCTACATAACGGTTCAGGTGGGCCCGATCATACCTGTACAATCAATTTCCAGTCGAGTTGGCAAACAATATTTCGACGGAACGTTTCAGGTGGGACAGATTATACCTGTACAATCAATTCTCAGTCGAGTTGGCAATCACCAATATTTCTACATAACGTTTCAGGTGGGACCGATCATACCTGTACAATCAATTTCCAGTCGAGTTGGCAAACAATATTTCGACGGAACGTTTCAGGTGGGACAGATCATACCTGTACAATCAATTTCCAGTCGAGTTGGCAAACAATATTTCGATGGAACGTTTCAGGTGGGACAGATTATACCTGTACAATCAATTCTTAGTCGAGTTGGCCAACACTAATATTTCTACATAAAGTTTCAGGTGGGACCGATTATACCTGTACAATCAATTCCCAGTCGAGTTGGCAAACAATATTTCGACAGAACGTTTCAGGTGGGACAGATTATACCTATACGATAAATCCCCAGTCGAGTTGCTAAACATTAATATTTCAACAGAACGTTTTAGGTAGGCTAGATTATACTCGTACAATAAATTCCCAGTCGAGTTGGCAAACACTAATATTTTTACATAACGTTTCAGGTGGGACCGATCATACCTGTACAATCAATTCCCAGTCGAGTTGGCAAACACTAATATTTCTACATAACGGTTCAGGTGGGCCCGATCATACCTGTACAATCAATTTCCAGTCGAGTTGGCAAACAATATTTCGGCGGAACGTTTCAGGTGGGACAGATTATACCTGTACAATCAATTCTCAGCCGAGTTGGCAATCACCAATATTTCTACATAACGTTTCAGGTGGGACCGATCATACCTGTACAATCAATTTCCAGTCGAGTTGGCAAACAATATTTCGACGGAACGTTTCAGGTGGGACAGATCATACCTGTACAATCAATTTCCAGTCGAGTTGGCAAACAATATTTCTACATAACGTTTCAGGTGGGACCGATCATACCTGTACAATCAATTTCCAGTCAAGTTGGCAAACAATATTTCGACGGAACGTTTCAGGTGGGACAGATCATACCTGTACAATCAATTTCCAGTCGAGTTGGCAAACAATATTTCGATGGAACGTTTCAGGTGGGACAGATTATATCTGTACAATCAATTCTCAGTCGAGTTGGCAAACACTAATATTTCTACATAAAGTTTCAGGTGGGACCGATTATACCTGTACAATCAATTCCCAGTCGAGTTGGCAAACAATATTTCGACAGAACGTTTCAGGTGGGACAGATTATACCTGTACAATAAATCCCCAGTCGAGTTGCTAAACATTAATATTTCGACAGAACGTTTTAGGTAGGCTAGATTATACTCGTACAATAAATTCCCAGTCGAGTTGGCAAACACTAATATTTTGACATAACGTTTCAAGTGGGACAGATTATATCTGTACAATCAATTCCCAGTCGAGTTGGCAAACACTAATATTTCGACAGAACATTTAAGGAGGGACAGATTATAATATACTTGTACAATCAAGTGTCTACAAAGAAAAACATTGAAAATAATGAAAGGCAAATTTAATTTTTTTTAATTGTATTAACAACATTTCAGTACGCGGGATAAACCACTTTGTTAAGAGTTGTGCATTTGTCAACCCAGGGCTGGCTGTTCTGTAATTGCTTAGTCGAGTAACTCTTCAAGCTACCACGGAAGGTAAAGAAGAGCGCTCTTGAGATGAAGGCAATCGTATCCTGAGACCAGCCCTGCTTCAGCACAGCGGTGACATGCTTGGGAAAATACGACAATCTTTCATAGTTATTACTGGAATACGATTCAAAGAATTCTCTGAGAAGTAAACAACTTTTGTTTGTATATAATGGTAGGATATTTTTTTTTCGTCCAACTAAAATATGATCAGTGAGTAAATACTAATGTTGTTTTAGGGAACAACAACAAAGATAAACGATCTTGAAAAATTCGCTTTAAAAAAACACTGTAAAGAAGCTTTAGTTTTTAAACTACAAAAGGCAGCACATTCGCTCCATCTTCTTCTTCCCGGTGTCATGTCAGGTCCCCCCAACGTTGAATATCACCTGAGAGTAGATATCTTTATCCCCGGCAGCCCGAAAAAGATACTCAGTCCAATCACGTATATTGCGGAGCCAGGATATTTGCCTCCTGCCAACACCTCTTCGATCCTCTATTTTGCCTTGGATGATCAGGTGCAGTAATTTGTACTTTGCTCCTCTAAGTACATGACCCAAATAAAAGGATTCAATGTAAGGTCAAAGTTATGGTGTTCTCGGCAATCAACAATCAGGTTTCTTGATATTTCCAGGATTGTTTTAGGAGGGAGGAAATTTCCAAATATCGTCTCAGGTTAAAGTCAACCGCTGCGAACACCTTGATTCTTCAGATTCCAAGTCAAGCTGGCAAGCACAAACGTTTCAACAAAACGTTTCAAGTAGCGGGATCTCTTCTGTGGAACAGTCATCCGTCCTCCTTGAGCCCATCTTCAAATTGGCTAAGCTCTCGGCAGACTTGAAAAGTCACTTATCCTCTGTACATCTTTGTTTGTCAATATGATAAGGTCAGTTAATTGAAAAGCACCGTTGAGGTGATCATAATTCTTGGGAAACAGCGTTGTGTCAAATTATCGTTAAAAAACACAAGTGTACGTGCGTAGTCTTCATATTCCATCATTAATTTGGATAATACCTCCCAAAAAGGGTTTTCTTCAAGTACTTCCTAAAGCTGCACACGCCACCTATGTCTCTAACATGAGGTAGATAATCCAATCCTACAGGACCAGAAAAAGCTGCATCATAATACCCCACCCTTTCGGATCGATTTGGTACAACCGATTTATAAGATGAAAAAGATATCGACCTTCTCTCCGAAGGAACATCTCTTATGTACAGATACAAAAGATACAATGGAAACATCTCATTAAGGATTTATAATTGTTGCATACGAATAACAACATAATTTCAAACATTTTTTTACATGAATCGCGAGTAGTGAATTTATTGTTACCCACTATGTTTGTGACTCGTATATAAGGCGACCCCCCTATTTACGTGTCACATTTTTAAATCAAAACCTCGCCTTATAGTCGGGCTAATGCGGTATATCACAGGCTTTACTAAAAACTCTATATATATTATTTTAATAATCACTGACAAATTTAAGAATACATTCTAAATTTCACAAATCCTTCCTTTAGTCTTTTGGAGAATTGAATAAGAGAAATGTGAAAGTGTTTGAATTTTTAGTGTTTATGAAAAATAATTTCCTTTCATAATTTTTTTCAAAGTCCCTTAATGACATGTCTAAATTGTATCTTTTGTATCTGTATCTGAGAGATGTTCCTTCGGAGAGGATTTCGATTTCTTTTTCATCTAATAAATCGGTTGTACCAAATCGATCCGAAAGGGCGGGGTATTATGATGCAGATTTTGCTGGTCCTGTGGGATTGGATGATCTACTTCATGTTAGAGACATAGGTGGCATGTGCAGCTTTAGGAAGTACTTGAAGAAAACCCTTTTTGGGAGGTCTTATCTAAATTAATGATGGAATATGAAGACTACGCAAGTACACCACACCACACCTAAGGCCGAATGTGTTACTATCACATATCGGAAGATCTACAAAGATTTCTTCGCTGTACATCTTTCGTTGATAAATTTGCCGCGGTTTTCTTACTAAATATGTTTTAGTGAACATATGCAAATGCGGGTAAATACCTAATCTAATGGCCACAGTTACTACCTTCCTATCCTTACACTCGGCTTATATGTAATATTGCATACATATGTTCTCATAAAGTTATATAACCTCTTCAGACCAACATTAATTCGAAGGTTTTAAAAATATATTCTTACTTGTGAGTGTATTTTTTCATTCCTGATTTTTCTTTTCCTTTCCTCTCCCCCATCTCTAACTTTCCTTTTGATTGATGATATCTCACTTTATATGAAAAAGAATGTTCGGGTGATTGTCCGTCTTTGTGGGGTTCGTGGGCATATGCTCACGTATGTGTTTATGGATTTCGTGGGGATGGATAGTCAACTAAATGATTTATGCGACCACGTAACTTGCTTCATTTACTTTTGTCTGGTTGGTTGGAAGATATTGCCGCCTGGCAATAAGCCCGCCAGATTGTATTTGCAATAAAAGTATTAAATATAATAAATAAATAAATATTATTTAGGAACTGAAATATACCAGAAAGTTGTTTAGAAAGTGAATATGAACTCTGTGTGCATTATAATGGACGCCAGGTACGAAGATGTATAATATTGAACAACTAGTTGTAACCCGTGAAATATTCACGGAAGTAAAACAAATTCTACATTTATGAAAATATACGAGTATATTCATAAATGTAGAATTTGTTTGTATATATCATTTATACATTGTCCCCTTTTACACCGGTTCAAAAATTGTTAGCTAGGTTTTTAAAATTCGTTCAGTATAGTTTTCATCTTTTCATTTATCACGGACTCACCGAGGTTCAAATTTCGCATTACTTTCGGAGAGAATCCAAGAATTCCTCTCTCGCTCTATTGTATTCAAAATTCAATTCTCGTATTCTTTCTTTGGCGACAGCCGTTGTATGGGTGTTGGCCTATTTATACTATGATATTGACACAACTATATGAAATTAATTTAAAAATTACATAAATGTTTATTTTGTAATATTTTAAATTTTTTAGGAGCTAGTCCTTAAGGGAGAGATGATGATTTGTTGATAAATAAAACTCGTTTGATCGCAATGCGGAAAAAGAGGAATTTTATTAGTAACGTAGGTATTTATCTCATTTTAGAATGTGCGCGGGAATGCGCTCGCGATATGCCTACGTCTCGTTTCTGCGAATGCAAAAACGATTAATGTTGTATGTAGGTATCATTCAAATACGGAACTGGCGAGACAAGTGTGGTGCGTTCTCGCTCTAGTATGGAATGCGGTCCGCTCCCGGCTACGGGTTGAATGGCCGGCGCGTGGACTTTGTAATTGTTTGTTTTGCATTGCTAAGGAATGCAAAGGTCACTTCATCGGTCATTGAGCGTGTGTATGGATGCCCACAGTGTTCCGAGTGTGCGACCGCCACAATCTGACAAAAAAGTGTGTTCTGGTTCCGAGTTGAAACACTTGAGGAGAGTTTACTCTCTAAATGGCGCTATACAAATTGTCCTTTTACTTTTATTACTATCATAAAAAACTCAGTTTTATGGAGGCATTTCAAATTAACATTGTAATAACACAGTTTAAAACATAATAATTACACTTTATTTGAATGAAAGTAACACAGATTCAACTTTGTAATGGTCCTGTCGCCGTAACAAGATGAGAAGTTTTAATTAGGATTTAGAAGTACAAAAGGAAAAAAAAACAACTCCTCTAGACAAACGGGCCCAGATCGTTCAATTTAAATGGAAGCGACAAAAGTCGCTAAACACCAATCTCATCCGAATCAAAAGAGAAGTGGAGGGGGCGGGCGAGCTTTGGCGGTGGAATGGTGGTTGCAGGAGAGGGAAGAGGGAGGTGAGCAAGGAGTAAGTACTTGTTTACTCTTTAACAAAGAAGATATTTGATCTCAAAATGCCTAAAGTGTATATTTTTAGACACCGTAATACATATTTAGTCTATCGCTACATGTGCTCTAACAGTCAACATTGTATTGCATTATACTTTTCCAACCAATCAACTATATATCATACGGATTTAAATTTGTCGATATACTCGTAAATATTGGAACACTTATTTAGAAAAAAAAACGGGTACCAACGGATATCTAACCCGTAACCGACCGACTGGAAGACATGTATCTTACAAACAAGGTCATCGAGGTAGTTATTCTTTTTCACTAGGTTGACGTACATGTTTCTTGCCTAGTCAGGAATGGTTTAACGTCCAGACCCTCTGTCATCAGAATTAATGCTTGCTAAATCTTACCGCATTAATGATAAAAAATAGCTCTGTTCGAATTTCTTCATCGAAAGCCTGCTGCAGATTGAAGATGCCAAATGTCATAAAAATTTGAGCTCTTTGCTTTCGGAACCTTAGGTTTGATCCGTGAAAGTCGTGTGGATGTCAATATGCAACAGTTATCACACAATAAGCTAATCATTATCGTCATTGTCAACCAGGATCGACCCACTGCTGGATGAAGGTCTCCCAAAGTTGACTCCAAATAGTTCGGTTTTTTGCTCGTTGATGCCATGTGATGCTGCCATGCTTCCTGATTTCCTCTATTCAGTGTACCTTCGGTCTTCTTCTGGGCCTTTTTATGCCTCTTGAGTACCATTGGATTATTTCGGATGTCCATCGGGAGTCTGACATTCTGGCTACGTGTCCTGGCCATTGCCACTTCATTCTTTTGCACACCTTTATAACGTCTTCTACCTTTGTTATATTGCGAATCCAGGTGTTTCGTTTACGGTCTTTTTTAGTATATTCCAACATGCATCTCCCCATGCTCCTTTGTGCGGTCTGGAGCTTTTGTGTGTTCTTTACTGTGAGCGTTCATGTCTCGCAGCAATAAGCTAATAAATACTACTATACGCGTCATTTACCTACTGGATAGGCTGACAATCTTCTTGGATCACGATAATTGCTTTAAATTAAAAGTTTCAAGTCTAGTCGTCTACTAAGGCTAAAAGAGTATACTCGTATATTCATGTCTCTAGCACTGTTAATAAATATTATATTATACAAGGATGTTTGCGTTATTTTAAGCATTAGAAAATCATAAGAAACAGGCGTACAAAGTTACTTTACAAGAATACAGGTGACCCTCGATTTTCGCACATTCTACTTTCCCACAATTCCCTATTGCGCACATTTAAAAAAAATCAATTTGTTAATGATTTTTTCGATAATGCAAAAAATGTTCGTTTACATGCAGTCGCTCCCACTTTTTTGGAAGAACTATAATATACGGAACGCAATAAACAATATTGGAGACTCGTGGGCTGAAATAAAAGAGTCAGCAATGAAAGGTTCCTGGAAACAATTATGCCCACAAATGATGAGTGATTTTATAAATTCTGAAGAAACTCCGGAAACGATCACACATGAAATAGTTAGCCTAATGAATGAAATAAACTTGAACGTCAACAGTAAAGATGTTAATGGGTACGTAGGGCGATTGAGAAAGACACAGCCTGTTATTGAACTCTTTATTAAGAAAATAAAAAAAGGTGGTATTCAACTAACTCTTGACAAGTTTATAAAGAAAACACCTGAAACCACTTAATTATGTATATTGATAAATAAATATTTTTAATATATAATCGATAAATAAGTGTTATTATTGATAAATAAATATTTTTAATATACTCGTATAATCGATAAATAAGTGTTATTATTGATAAATAAATATTTTAAATATAATGTATAATCGATAAATAAGCGTTATTATTGAGAAATAAATATTTTTAATACATGATCGATAAATAAGTGTTATTATTGATAAATAAATATTTTTAATATGTTATTGATAATTAACTTGTTGAATGTTAGAAATAGACACCAAATTCACATACTGTCTCTATTGTACAATATAATATCCTTAAATGTTCCGCCGCCCCCTCTTATCTCGCCGAAAATTTTCAGCGTCTTTGCAATCATGGATTAGCGCTACGCTCAAACAGAGGTTGTATATTGGCCTTTCCAGTTCACCGCTCCTCTTTTTTTACGTCGTCCTTTACTGCCCATGCAGTGAGACTCTGGAATCAGTTACAAACCAATATAAGACTCGCTTCGTCCTTGGCATGCTTTAAGAAGCGACTGAAAAAACTCTTAATTTCTAGTCAGTAAAATAACGTGTTTCATTCCTGATTTCTCTTTTCCTTTCCTCTCCACCATCCCTTCCTTTCCTTTTGATTGATGATATCTCACTTTATATGAAAATAATGTTCGGGTGATTGTCTGTCTTTGTGGGGTTCGTGGGCATATGCTCACGTATGTGTTTATGAATTTCGTGGTGATTGATAGTCATTTGAATGATTTATGCGACCACGTAACTTGCTTCATTTACTTTTGTCTGGTTGATTGGAAGAGATTGCCGCCTGGCAATAATCCCACCAGATTGTATTTGCAATAAAAGTGTTAAATAAATAAATAAATATACGAGGTGACAATGTTTGGCATAAAATGGAATGAAGTGATTAGGGATGAATGTGAACTAAAGGCTAATGTGTTGAGAAAGATGAAAAAGGACACGCTGAGATTGTTTGGGCATGTAGAGCAAATGAAAGAAGAAATAGTAATAAAATAAATATATAGTGAAAATGTGAATAGTAGGTGTGTGAGATGAAAACCAGGGAAAGTATAGTTGGATCAAGGGAACGATATTTTGAAAGAATGAAACGTAGAATGTTAGATAAAGTTCTATGGATGTGGAGGAGCCAAAGGATGTGTGTCGAGATATGAAAGTTTGCCACTCTGTCTACCCTGACTGGGAGATGGCGAGATGGTATATATGTAATAATGATCTATATAAATAAATAATGATTTACGAGTATATTAAAATAATAATATAAATTTATTAAAATAATAAACGGCATGGAATGTATAGATTTGTGGCGGTCGTCGCCACTCAGTCGCCCACTCGGAACACTGTGGGCGTCCATACACACGGTCAATGACCGATGAAGTGACCTTTGCATTCCTCGACAAATCTAAATAAACAAAGTCCAAAGTTCACACGCCGGCCATTCAACCCATAGCCCGGAGCGGACCGCATTCCATACTAGAGCGAGAACGCACCACGCTTGTCTCGCCAGTTCCGTAAATAAATTGTCACCTACATACGACATTAATCGTTTTGCTAATGCATAAACGAGACGAAGGATATCTTGCTCGCATTCCCGCACACACGCGGTAATAGTATAAATACCTACGTTTACTAATAAAAACGCTTATTCCGCATTGCGATCCAAAACGTGTTTTATTTATCAACAAATCATCATCATTTATTTCCCTTAAGGACTACCTCCTAAAGATTAATAAAAGATCTGGCGATCAGAAAAAATGATCAGTGGATGAAATGCTTTTTTTAAACGCAAGGTTAACAAAAAAGAGGCTGTAGAGAGAAAATTAACTTACCAATTATTTTTTATGCGAAATTACGCGTAAGCGCTTAATTTTTTTGAGGAGTAAGCCTTTGAAATTGATCTTTTTTTTTCTTAAAGGTTAATAAAAGAACGGAATTTAAAAGAAGAAAAATAAAGTCTCTATTTGGAAATCAAAAGCCGCCTTAGAATGCTTTTATAGAGCTGACGCTCAATGTAACAATCAATTTACATTTAAATTAGCCATTTTAGGGAAAGGTTAAAATAAAATTTATATTTTTACCTTCAAGAAAATGATTAAGGGAATCCAATTAAAAACGGACTGAGAAAAGAAAAAAAATTGATCAATAAGATAAATTATTCAGAATATTTTAAATTTTATTTAAATGATATTTTTAACCTTTCCTTCCCTGTGACGTGTAACTAGTACACATTGCTTCTAAAATCTTTAATATCTCTATAAATATAATAAATACTGGGTTCAGATTTTAGGTATTCCTCCGCAATACATTTACGCATTGAATGAAAAAAATAATATTAACAATAATTAGCACTTATCGGCCACATCAGAGATATTTTCTGAAAATCGGGAAAAATATCACCAATATAATCAAACGTGTGCCAGTGTGTGACGTAGGTATATTCATTCTAAAAAAACCGTTATGGGGGAGGAAGTGACGCTATTCACGTCTCACTCTACTTCGGTATATGGGAACGCAAGAAATAGAATCTTAGTTTGCAGTTGTGTTTCTTCCTTCGAGGTATAACATACACAGTGTTATTCCGTCTCAAGTCTCAGTCGCTCTAGCGCATTCATCTGTGGTGTTTTTTTTGCCCGTTTTGTGAACGTCAGCCGATGTTTTTTTCATGTTTTCAGCAATTAAATTTAAATTATTATCACTTTTGACTTTAAATTTAATTAATTTATGCGATTGACAATGAATATTCTTTCTTATTTTAAATCACTCATTTTTACATGTGTATTGAATTCACATCACCGGAACGGGCGGATTTTTTTAGCACAGGTAGGGAAAGGTTAATTATAACTTCGATATTTAATTTAAAGATCTCTCATTTAAGGATTTTTTTTAAAATAAAACGGAATCTTTCCAGTTCCATCAGAAGTGTATCAAACTAAATAAAGAAAGCGTAGATCTATGAAAAAACTTAATAATTATAAAAAATCTTAGTTATTTTACAGAGTTAAAAAGTAATAAGATTATTTAACAAAAAAAAAATTTAACAAAGGTTTCGGCTTTAACTTTGTGGATTTCATGTGAGAATATTTATCAATTAATTACTTTGTAATTCCACTACATTAATCCCCTTATTCGTATTTTTTAACCCTAACTCGGCAGCTTCCGCGACCTAGTTGGTAAGTCTTGTGTCTTCTAGCTCGGACGATGCGGGTTCGATTCTCAATAGAACTTAGATTTACTAGAAAAAAAGTAGTTTTTCAGCCTGGCTTTCAGTTAAGGCTTCATAAACATCTTATTCTTTATTGTATTGCAATAAAGAACTGCTCATTTAGAGATTATTTTTATTAATTTGAAATATTTACTACCCTGTTTGTGTTTGTGTTTGTGAAACTTTAAATTGGATAATCATTTTGGATTTTTTGAATTTTTTATAATCCGGCGGCTTAAAGCGTTATTTTGCTTTTAAAATAATAATCTCTTTCTGTGTAATAATTCCTTTCCGTTTTATTTATAGAAATAAATAGGGGAAAAAGTCAATTTTCATCTTGAATGAAATATGAAGATAAACAATTCAATTCAGGATCATCACCGTTAATAGAACTATTGATAATCATCACCGTTAATAGAACTATTGATAATCCCTTAACTTAAAATTTATTACAACTCCAATTCGAGTTAAGTATCAGGCTCATTTAATTTCTAAAATAATATTATAAGTACGAGTATACAAGGGATATATTTATTAGGTGTTAATATAAGCTGTGTCTGTTTTTTCCAAATTTAAAAATGAGCACCAAAAGTAAAACAAAATGGTAAATGTTATACGTCATTCGAAAGGAAATTTTTGGGTCTACAAGATATTGTGTTTGCTTTTACGTTACACATATTATTTTATTCGATTAAAAGCCTTCAAAATGGAATGTCAAGTAGACGAAAGTGAGCATTTTCGACACCTCCTTCTGTTCACGTTCAATCGAGGGAATAAAGCTGCCAAAGCTGCTCGCAATATTTGCGAAGTGTGCGGTGAAGATGCTATGAATGAAAGAACATCTCGTCGATGGTTTTTTTCTTCAATAATGACGTCGAATTGCGGGCATGGTTGGACGAATTCCTCGAGTCGAGACCGGATGGTTTTTATCGCACAGGCATTGAAAAACTTGTAGAACGTTGTCAAGAAGTCGTAAATAATGAAGGAGAATACATTATTGACTAATTTGTTGTAATTTTTTTTTGCTGTGTCCTCTTGTTCTCTTTATTTGGAAAAAAAAACGGACACAACCTATGTTAACACCCAATATATCCCGCTTACCCTTAGGTATTGTTTCTCAACTTTTTGAGCATTGAAACCCTTCAAAAGATAAAAAAATTGCAACATTTAAAAAATAAATATGTTCGTTTTTTTCCCTGAAAATGTGTAGTTTTTTCTTCGTACACGTTAGTTATTCTTATATTTAATTTATAGTTAAGGCATTAACATTGTGGAGGTTTAAAGACATTGTAACTTGTTTAATCGAACACTGTTTATTCCACTTTTTGTAACGGTATAACCCTACCGGTTTCAAGGCTTTCACACAATCATCAGGAGAGCACAAACAAGACTGAATTCTGTTCGAACTGGTACCGACACACGCTTCTAACGGTAAACATTCGACGAACACGCCTCTAACAAAACATTTCTAAGTCAGCGCATCGGGGTGAACATCTGTCAAACACATATATTCCAAGAATCTCTCCACTGCTCGCCGAGATTGTCTCCTCCCTCCTTCCATCCCCAGTCCTCAGCCCGAATGTTTACCGTTAGAAGCGTGTATGTTGGTACCAGTTCGAACAGAATTCAGTCTTGTTTGTGCTCCCCTGATGATTAGATGAAAGCCTTGAAACCGGTAGGGTTATATACTTACAAAAAGTGGAATAAACAGTGTTTGATAAAACAAATTACAATAAGTTATTCTTTATTTTCGTAACTCCCTGACATTTTACTCTTGGTAATCGCGACCCACAGGTTGAGAAATGATGCTCCAGGGTTATTTGTAGGTGTCTCATTAATGAAATATTTTAACAATTTTGATACAAAATCAATTCAAATATACAAACTTTTATTTATATCTATTTATTTATTTATTTTACACATGACAAGAAATAAACATAATTTTCGAAAAAACAACAAGTAATTTAATTCGGACACACAATTTTAATGGATCTGGGTTTCTTGCCTTTCATTTGTCGTGTCCCAAGTAAACTAGGCTTTTGCCTGTATCTCACTGAGGACATACAGCATGAAAAAATAAACCGATATTTCTTTCCGATTTTGGATTATACGAGTATAAAACCCCGTTGCACATTGTCATCAACCTGACAAACAGTAACACCCAATTACATATGCATACATCACGCGAAATCAAACTCCTCACACTTCATCACTCCAGACAGACCAAAACATTCATTCCACAATTTATAAAAAATGTTTTTTCATACATTTAAAAAAAAATATAGCTGCAGTGTTCTTTCTTCATAATTATTATAATTATTGGCATTGGGAATTTCATGAATTTCTTTAGTATGCCTTTAGTGAGGTGCGATGGTTATTCGCAACAGGGATTTTTTTAATGAATTTTGTAGATAATTTTTTTTTTATAGATTTAAAAAACAGTCTTTAGAATATATTACAGATTACAAAGAATTTAATCTCGACCAGTGAAGTTTTCATAGAAGATTACATAAAAAAAATCACACTTAGACTTGAATAAATAAAAAAAAAACATTATACATCGAGATACAGATAAAAAATCCTGAGAGAAAAAGTCAAAATCAGAAGAAAACAACGTTTATCTAAAATTTAAGTTTTGTGGATTTCTACAATAAATAAATAACTTTGTTATTCCACTTATTAATTACATTGATCCCAGTCTCCGCATTCCACCTAAAGAGAGCCTCGGGAAAGAAGCTAGAAATACTTGTAGCGGGGATTTATGCAATAAGTGAACCTTTATTTATTTATTTAAATCACTTCGACTTATGAAAACCTCGGGTTCAGTGATAGAAACACGTGTAATGGAGATAAAGTGTAATCATGAAGAGATATGAAGTTAATTAATTGTTACACGGTATTTTATTGTAGAAAGATAAAGCAGGGACTTCGGTCGAATGAAATAATATTGTGTCATATATCGAATACAATAATGAATAACAAAAGAAGGCTTTCTATAGACACGGCACGACAAGACCGTCATTGTTGGTGTGCGGGCCGCGAGGGTGTGACCAGGGCCAGGGTGTGGTGGACGGTCAGAAGGGGAGGAAACTTCTCGCGCTAGTGCTTCGTGCGAGAGGGAATTAATTTCATTAGAGATAAATTCAAATCAACCCCTACTCTTTTCGCCATCAGAAAAGATTCGGAACTTTTTATGGCGCTGTCCCCGCTGAATAGCGTAAAGAAAGTTGGTCCAAGTCCGAGATGGGGGGTCTCTGATACGCAGGGAAATAAAAGGTTCGCCTCTTTATAGATTATCAGCTAAAACAAAGTTTTTCTTACTTTCGGTTTATAGGTTCTAAAAAACTACTACAAACCTTGTTTTTAAGTTATTGAAACCAAAAACATTAATGTACACGTTTTATCAGTCTTGAAAAAAAAAAAATTGAGCCAGATAACATATTTAGCAACGGATTATATTTTAAGAGAAGCAAATCTTTGTTTCGCATATTTATAAAATAATATATGCGGCATGGTTCAGTCTGGCGTTGTACTGAGACAATGAATGTTATGTTTTTTCTTAGCTAGAATAATTTAAAAAATATATATTTCTCTGGTAAGAACAATTTTGGATTACGATTCGGTAATATGGTCACCTCACTATGATATCCATGTTGAAAATTCGGTAATATGGTCACTCCACTATGGTGTCCATGTTGAAAATTCGGTAATATGGTCACCTCACTATGATATCCATGTTGAAAATTCGGTAATATGGTCACCTCACTATGGTGTCCATGTTGAAAATTCGGTAATATGGTCACCTCACTATGATATCCATGTTGAAAATTTGGTAATATGGTCACCTCACTATGATATCCATGTTGAAAATTCGGTAATATGGTCACTCCACTATGGTATCCATGTTGAAAATTCGGTAATATGGTCACCTTACCATGGTGTCCACGTTGAAAATTTTGAAAGCAAACAACGGGGGTTTCTACGATTTGTAAACTTTAAACTGCAGCTCCGAATAACTGAGTTGGACTATGACGTGTTGTTGGCAGTGATGAGACTTACAACCTTGTCAGATACAAGATTAGGTAATCAATATAGGTATTGTATGGATTTTCATATAACTGACTACTTGCAGGAGTAAAGTGAATAAGTCGTTTTTCCCAGTAATTGATTACATTATATAGATTTGCTGTGTTGACTTATATAGTTTATGCCTACTGTATAACACTGTTTACATGTCAATGTTGAATTTTACTTGTTGTCTTTTAATCTTTGTACCAAAAAAGTCGTTTGCCCATGAAATAAAATAAAATAAATTAAAAGCACAAAAGCACGACCACTAAGATCCAATTTCCCTTTTTCGTTAAAAAAAAACGGGAATTTTTTTATATTTTTACTTAACGAAATGTTAAAAAGAGAGAAAGTGAGTGATGAAAAAAATTGGGTGAATTAAAAAAGAGACAAAGAGTAACCAATCGTGTCTAAAAATACACCTGGCATCCTCCGGCCTCATCCGGAAAATAGAGCCTTCCACCCCAGCTGACACTATATAAGAATTTTTAATTAATACTCGATTAAGGAGGAATGATGAAAAACGAAAAAAGGTCTTTTTTATAGTCACACATACTAACTCTCATATTGTCCGAATATTTTAGCGATGGGATAAGTAGAAAAGACTGAACTGCTCCGGCATATATTATATTTTAAGTAATCTTTCGACCTTTATTTCTTTTATCGACTTTGCACGGATTTCTCCTGTTACACAAAGAGGGTCTGCTTCTAACATATAGTAGTGTTAGCTTATTCGTTAGGAAGAATATCAGCCAGGATTCTTCTCATACTGCTAGGCGGTACCGAGAATATATCAACCGTGTCATTCAGTCGGTTCAATATCTCTATACCACGCGTGACTGAGTGTTTAGCCATGATATTCGTCCTGTAAGTTGGTATTTAGAACAGAGGGTGATTCCTTGGACGGATATATTTATTAAGAACATATAAACTTAGTGCTTCTAGAATCGCCTTCTTGTTTCGAGGTTTCTATAGTTACACACCGTGAGAAGTTCGACATGGTGAGCATATTTTGGGTAATCGCCCTTTGTTCTGTACTATAGATATCTGAGGATTTTCTTTGTATTTGTTCTATATTGTTTTTATATTTGAGCTGATGTGGAGCTCAAAATGTAGATGCATATTCTAATTTGGTTCTAATTAGATAATTATATAAGTTTCGAAGGATGTCGGTACTGTTAAATTCTCTTGATATTCTCATTATAAAACCGAGTAGTTTGTAACAGTCCGATATCAAACGTGAGACATGGTTAACGAACCATCACTTTCACATACCATAAGAGGTCTTTTCACAAATTTCTGGTTGCTTGAAAGCTTGTCAGCTAATTTCTACTGCAAACAACGAGAGTATGGTACATTTTTTTTTGCTAATCCACGTTTCGTGATTTTAAATCAAACTTGGCAGTAATACAAGTATGCAACCTAACTTTGTTATATATCACAATTCTAACAAATCATTGACATAAATTTGAGATTATCGAAACACAATAACAACTATCAATAGCCCTAATGATCATAAAGTACGAGTTGTAACTACTGACTACATATAATATACGAGTATATATTGGGCATCTCTCATGCAAATTGCAGCGATGTTGTATGCACCACATATTCGCCGTATATGCGCCAGTTAATAATGCATCCCAATTATGCGTCGCTGGGATATTTAGTGCAGCTTCATTCTATATTTTATGAGGATCTGATTATTTTACTATCGTAAATGATAAATGATCATAAAATTCGAGATTTACGAGGTTATAAATTCAATTTTAATGCCAATTATTCAACGTTTTACTAAATAAGTAAATTTTGTATTTCGATTGTGCATTGTAAAATTCAATGAAAAGATAAATTGTTTTTTTTTTATTAATTAAACGATAAAAATAAGCACTGTTTGGAACATTTCATTATTTAAAATGACAAATAGTAAAAACCTTAAATAAACCCCAATTCACTACACTTCACGATGATATATTGTTAATAGTTAAGGCATTAACGTTGTGGAGGTTTAAATACATTGTAATTTGTTTCATCAAACACTGTTCATTCCACTTTTTGTAACGGTATAACCCTGCCGGTTTCAAGACTCCCGTCATCTTCATGGGAACTCAAACAAGACTGAATTCTGTTCAAACTGGTACCGACATACACGTTTCTAACGGTAAACATTCGGGTTGAGGACTGGGGGTGGAAGGAGGGAGGAGACAATCTTGGCGAGCAGTGGAGAGATTCTTGGGATATATGTGTTTGCTAGATGTTCCCCCCGATGCACTGACTTAGAAATGTTTTGTTAGAGGCGTGTTTGTCGAATGTTTACCGTTAGAAACGTGTATCGGTACTAGTTATCGGTACTATACCTTGAAACCGGTAGGGTTATACCGTTACAAAAAGTGGAATAAACAGTGTTTTACAATATAAAACAAATTACAACGATCTTTGATATATATATTTTTAAACTTCAAGGGCCAGAAGTGGATACTTACTCTATTTACTTGGGTTCCAGTATAAACTATATAGGATGTGAGGCTCAGATGAAAAGAATAACTTGAATGACGAATAATGTAATGTCAAAGCTCAAAAATATATAGAAGAGTAGAAACATCACCAGCACGACGGTAATGAGCCTAGTTAAGTCTATTGTCTTCGCAATATTTATGTACGGCGCAGAGACGTGGACTCTGAGAGCAAGCGCGATACGTAGAATAGACGCATTTGAAATGCGGTGTTAGAGAACGATGTCACGGATACCACGTATGGCAAGACGGCAGACAAGAATACAGTTTGGAGAGGTTTGTGATCACTGGAAGCGTGACGAAGGATGTCACGAATACCACGTATGGCAAGACGGCAGACAAGAATACAGTTTGGAGAGAGGCTTGTGGTCACTGGAAGCGTGACGAAGGATGTCACGAATACCACGTATGGCAAGACGGCAGACAAGAATACAGTTTGGAGAGAGGCTTGTGGTCACTGGAAGCGTGACGAAGGATGTCACGAATACCACGTATGGCAAGACGGCAGACAAGAATACAGTTTGGAGAGAGGCTTGTGGTCACTGGAAGCGTGACGAAGGATGTCACGAATACCACGTATGGCAAGACGGCAGACAAGAATACAGTTTGGAGAGAGGCTTGTGGTCACTGGAAGCGTGACGAAGGATGTCACGAATACCACGTATGGCAAGACGGCAGACAAGAATACAGTTTGGAGAGAGGCTTGTGGTCACTGGAAGCGTGACGAAGGATGTCACGAATACCACGTATGGCAAGACGGCAGACAAGAAAACAGTTTGGAGAGAGGCTTGTGGTCACTGGAAGCGTGACGAAGGATGACGCACAAGAGGAAGACACCTAATGCGTAGAACTGACCATGTTAGAGACGTAACATAATTATCGTTAACAACTGCTCTGTGAGCCGCGGAGTGCAGAGATGGATCAATAGAAGTCGTCAAGGGCTAAAATGGAAATCACGATGCTCGGTCATGAGCTACACGACAGGATGATGAAACTAAATAACCTTATGATAACATCTTGTTATTTATTTATACAAGAATATTGTAATCAGTGAGAATTCAGCATTTTAAATAATCAATATTTTTAGAAATTTCAATTAATCCTAATTATATAATTTTGACTAGTCTTCGAACAATCTATTTTATTTAAGCTTCAACCTTGAGTAATACAACCTTGTTTAGATCTCAAATTTCTCCAGAATCAGTAATCCCTTTGAAGCATTTGTAACAAGTGAGCTTTTCAAAAAAGACTGATTTTTTTAAGTATTCTACATAGCTCATTCTGGATAGTTTATTGTCATTTAAGGGACGTAAGAATAAACGATTTTCATTCTCACATTTTGTGGTTGATAACTTTTAAATTATTATTCCATGTATAGTTTGATATATGTTTTTGACCTTTCCCTTCCTTTGCTAAAAAAATCCGCGCGTTCCGGTGCTGTGTGTTCAATACACATGTAAAAATGAGCGATTTAAAATCGGAAAAAATAATAATATTCATAGCCAATCGCTTAAATTAATTGAATTTGAAGTCAAAAGTGATAATCGAAATTTAATTACTGAAAAAAAAACGGCCGTCAAATGAATGCCCGAGAGCTACTGAAGCGAAAGAAGCGAGCAAACTGAGATTCAATTTCTTGCGTTCCCATATACTGAAGTAGAGTGAGAGTGAGACATGAATAGCGTCGCTTCTCATCCATAGCGGGTTTTTAGAATGAATATACCTACGTCACACACTGGCACACGTTTAATTGTATTGGTGAATTTATTCCCGATTTTCACACAATATCTCTGATGTGGCCGATAAGTGCTAATTATTATTAATATTATTTTTTTCATTCAATGCGTAAATGTATAATTGAGGAATACTTAAAATCTGAACCCAGTATTTATTATATTTAAAGAGATATTAAAGGTGTTTAGAAGCAATGTGTACTAGTTACACATCACAGGGAAGAAAGGGTTAATGTACAAAAGATGTTGAGCTCAGGTGGGTCATTCTCGAGTATTTCCTCAATCTAAGGTCTTGATGGGGAGGGTGGTTATTCAATTATCATTATTTTGTTTCCGTGTGATTTAATTAATTGTATATTTTTGTCGGCTGTATTTGAGTGCTTCCATACATTAATTATTTAATGAGCTGTAATGCCACAACTTTTTTAATTTGGCGAAAATTTAACTTTTGTTTTTTGTTAAATAAATGTTGCTATGGATTGAAAAGGATATTTAAATATTATATTATGTATCTTTTCAATAAATATATTAAAGTACAATGATAAAAATATGGTTAATATTGCAATTAAGACAATACTTAACCAAACAATAGAAAATATTTCGCAGAGACGGAAATGCGAAAACTGAAATGACATTAATTTTTATCGCAATGACGATTTTTTTATGAAGAATTGACTTTAGACAAACAAAGTCATAAATATTAATACATTTCTACGAAAATAAGCCAATAAATAATTTTAACTTTATTATGACAATAAGTCATAGAGGTATAATTATCGGAAAATAAAATAATTTTAGTTTATACAAAAATTATTTCTAGAATAAATCATTCCTTCTAGTTGCAAACTTTACCCGAGTGTACGAGTAGAACTACGCTTAGAATTTGAAGCAGTAACAATTGAATTGAAAAATCGGGCAATAATTACGTATTTAAAAAAAAATACTTTAAACATATGGATTCATTTCAGGTAATTTAAAATACAGTACATTTATTTCATTTCAGGTAATTTAAGGGTTTAAATTTAAGGTACATTTATTTCATTTCAGGTTCATTTCAGGTAATTTAAAATACAGTACATTTATTTATGATTTTACTTCGTAGATGTCATATTAGAAAATTTAAAAAAGTAATTATTTTTGTTATTTTATTTATTATATTAATCCCTGATACAACAATCGTACAAATTCGTAATAAGTAAAAAAAATGGCACTATTCTATACTGTCTACGTCTACGGATTGCGAAAAATACTCTCATTTTCCGATGTGGCCAGGACCATGCAGGGGCTATACCATCATAGAAGTTTCTGTAGTTCACCATTCTACATCGCGTGAGTTTCCCCTAGTGTGAGCCTTACAACCTGTGATATTAAGTGGTTGGCAGTGAATGTGTTAAAGTTTTTTTTCCATATTAAGTAAAATTAATCAAGAATAAAAGAAAGAAAAATTTATAGATTTTATATTTCAGAGTTTTTAATTATGTTTGTTTCACAAACTTACGAATGTAATTTTTCAGATTATAATATGTTTGTTGAAGAATCCAGGAAGTCTCCTCAAAGCACTTGGATAATGAAACCATAAAGTTGACACATCTATGATATTTCCCTTCACAGAAGCTTACCAATGCTTTGTCGAATTCGTAAGTCAGTTTGACAGTAAAGCGAAACGGGTCTGTTACTTGCATTTAAAACTATTGTGTAGAGTTTTTTTCCACACTTAAGTGATACATTATTCTGTTCATAAATGTAATTAGTGGATAACAAAGTTATTTACTGTCATTATTTATTTATTCTTATAATACATTACGGATAAAATTATAGAAGAAATTGCCGACCTTAACCTGGGATACAAGATGGGTGACAATATGCTAAACATCATATGCAATGCTGACGATGCCACCATCATAGCCGAATCAGAGGAAGACCTGCAACAAATGCTACATCGATTCCACACTGCTTCCAAAAAATACAACATGTCTATCTCCATCAGCAAGACTAAATACATGACTCTAGCCAGAGAGCAAGTTGGATGCAGTGTGGCGATCAACGACACACCAATTGAACAAGTTACAAAATTTAAATACTTGGGTGTTAGCATAATGTGCAATAATGACCTCTATGGTAAAGTACTTGAACAATCATAAAAGGCCGCAGCTATTTCCGGATGTTTAAAGAACACTATCTGGAAAAAACAAGTATATGAACATCCAAAGCAAGGTGAGGATATACAAGACCTGTGTCCACCCCATAATGACATACAGCACAGAGTCCTGAGTCGACACGGAACCAAAAATCTCATTCGAACCAGCGAAATGAAGGTACTCAGGAGTATCGCTGGCAAAACCCTTCGTGATAGAGTACGAAACACAGAAATCCGAAGGATGTGCGAAGTTGAAGATATTGTCAGATGGGGACGACCGAGAATAAGGTTTTGGGACGAACATGTATCCAGAATGGCGGAACCAAGAGCCGTAAGAATGGCCAGGGACAGTATCCCCCAAGCAAGCAGACCTCCAGGATGACCTCCCAAAAGATGGAAAGACAGCTGGCAGTCGACGTCACAAGAGGGAAACGATGATGCAGGACCATAACAGGCCAACAGGCCTAAAAGAAGAGGAAGAAGAAAATAATACAATATTAATTATTTATTCTTATAATACATCCTTTCATTTTCCGCAAGTTAGAGAAAGTCCATTGGTTAATTCCTTATAATGCATGATATAATTCCGGATAAATTAATGAGTTAACAAAATGAGTAATTTAGTGAGACTCGTTGATATTATAACATGTTATATATGGCCCTAAATCCTTAATCCAGAACCCCCAAAAAAATCCACCCAGTCACGTTCTTTAACATATCCGAATAACCTCTTCAGATAGTCGAATACTATTATAAAAATGAAAGAAAACCGGTGAATTATTTGTGTACAAAAGATAAAATTTATCACATTTTGAGATTTATTTTATCAAATCTCAACTATTGTTGATAGTGATTGTGATGAGATGCGAAACGTCAAATAAAAGTGTTTATATGGCGATAAGTTGTAAAACAAAAAGTTTGGGGTAGTATAAAACAAAGTTTGAGTATGCCCCTGGAGAAAAGTCTCGGGGTTATCTCACATAACAAAACACACATTCCAAAATGAATTGCTTTTACAAAACGCTGTTATAATGGATACACGCTTTCAGGGAGTCTTTTTATTTGATTTTTTTTTATTATTACTAGTAAGAAACGTTATTTTGAATAATAAAGGTATATCTGGTGAAATATTATTTTATGTATTTTATTATTTTTTATAAACTTTCTTATTTGAAAAGAATTGTATCGTTCAGTTTGTCAACAAAGAATGAATAACATTTTTGATGGAAAATTTATATTTATAAAAGTAAAATAAATGCAATAGAAATGAGAGCGTTGCGTAGTATGCATGTGTGAAAAAACAATGCACGATAGAATAATAAATAATGAAAGAATGTGGATAAAAAAAACAACGCACGATAGAATAATAAATAATGAAAGAATGTGGATCAAAAAAAAACAATGCATGATAGAATAATGAAAGAATGTGGATCAAAAAAACAATACACGATAGAATAATAAATAATGAAAGAATGTGGATAAAAAAAAGCAGTGCTTAACCTTTCTCTTCCTGTACTAAAAAAATCCGCGCGTTCCAGTGCTGTGTATTCAATACACATGTAAAAATGACCGATTTAAAATCGGAAAAATAAGAATATTCATAGCCAATCGCTTAAATGAATTAAATTTGAAGTCAAAAGTGACAATAATTGAAATTTAAATGCTGAAAACATGAAAAAAAACATCGAACGACGTTCACACAACGGGCGAAAAGACCCCCTCAAATGGATGCCCGAGAGCTACTGAAGCGAGAGAAGCGAGCGAACCGAGATTCTATTTCTTGCATTCCCATATACCGAAGTAGAGTGAGACGTGAAACGCGTCATTTCCTCACTCATAGCGGTTTTTTAGAATGAATATACTAAGGTCACACACTGGCACACGTTTAATTGCATTGGTGAATTTATTCCCGATTTTCACAATATATCTCTGATGTGGCCGATAAGTGCTAATTATTATTAATATTATTTTTTTCATTCAATGCGTAAATGTATTACGGAGGAATACCTAAAATCTGAACCCAGTATTTATTATATTTAAAGAGATATTAAAGTCTTTAGAAGCAATGTGTACTAGTTACACATCACAGGGATGGAAGGGTTAAGACGAAGAAAGATGGATTGGCATGTGAGATAGATACAAAATACTTAACATTATTTAATAATAAATATAAAAAATTTATTAATCATAAAGTCCTTTGAAAATAAAATATTCTTTTTCTCGTTTGACTTGCTGATGCTACATAAAGCTATTTTAATTTAGTCTGTTGTCATTAATAACAGACTCACATTAAAATAAATCAATACAAGTCAGAGCAAAATTTCTCAACCTAAACTACGAATCGAAACGAAAAACTCGAACATTTTAATAAATTAATATTTTCGATAAAATTAAAATTTTCTACACCTTTAATACAAAATGCATACTTTTTTTTATTGAAAACAGTGAATTTAATTAATAGGCTCGGAGCTGCAGATCCAGGCGCAGTACATGGGGCTGTTACTGAAAAAGTTATTTTGGTTTCTGTGGCGTCCGTTCAGCGTTTGCTGTTCGGGCGGGCTTCACTGATCTGTCACATTTTAATGTTACTTTTTTGGGATTCACTCTGCTGTCACATTTTATATTCCTTTATAATGTGACAGAGCGGGATTGGGGAGTGTGACCTCCTAAATTGAATAGTTTCCCCTGAGGTTCCCAATGTTGTTTCAAAGCGCCGTTCCAAGGGACATACGAAATGTAATTACGGGGCAATGCGGCCAAAGCGGAATGCCCCGGAGACGCGGGTCAGGCCCGGTAAAGGGGACCGACTGACCGCCGCAAATTGGAACAAAAGCGACATTCATATAAAATAAGAAAATAAGTTTTAGGGATTATTCGATTATTTTATTTAAGAAAAAATAACCTCTATTGGATCAAATCTCCAATCTCTAGTAAATTACAAAGATATAATAAATCTTGCTTTGTTCGGCCCCAGTTCGAACAGAATTTAGTCTTGTTTGTGCTCCCCTGAAGATGAGGTGAAAGCCTTGAAACTGGTACGGTTATACCGTTACAAAAAAGTGGAATAAACAGTGTCTGATAAAATAATTTACAAAATCTTGCTTTGGTTTACAGACTGCTTAAATCAGAACGGTTCTAGAGTTGCATCAAGATTCTTACATGTAAGACATTGATTAGACTAATGTTAATGTATGTATTGGTAAAAAAAGTTACAGGGGGTCCAAAGTTTTATTTCCAAAAAATATACAGTAACACATTCACACATGCGACAAAAAGTATACAGTAACAAATTCACACATACGATAAAAACTATATAGTAATAAATTCACACATACGATAAAAAAGTATACAGTAACACATACGATAAAAAGTATACAGTAGCACATTCACACATACGATAAAAAAGTATACAGTAACATATTTACACATACGATAAAAAAGTATACAGTAACACATACAATAAAAAAGTATACAGTAACACATACAATAAAAAAATAAACAGTAGCACATTCACACATACGATAAAAAGTATATAGTAACACATTCACACATACAATAAAAAAGTATACATTAACACATTCGCATATACGATAAAAAGTATACAGGAACACATAAGACAAAAAGTATACAGTAGCACATTCACACATACGATAAAAAGTATACAGTAACATATTCACACGTACGATAAAAAAGTATACAGTAACACATTTACACATACAATAAAAAAGTATACAGTAACACATTCAAACATACGATACAAAGTATGCAATAACACATTCACACATACGATAAAAAATACTGAACATTATAATTGCGCTTCCATCAACGAGATGAGTAATGAAATATTTAATTTGTTCATAATATAGCATACATAATAGTAGCAATAAATTGGCGAAAGGTAAAAAACGAATCCAGTATTAACAAAAAATGGTTTACAAATAATATGAAATTATTTTGTATCTAAATTCAAATTAATCAACTATGACGTGTCGTCAACCTTTTGTAAAATAGTTGGTCAATATAATTAAATTAATAAAGTATTAATCATTAATAAAATTCAGTATCTTTAAATATAATAAATACACACATATTTTAACGCCATTTCTCTGTCGGGATAGACAGAGAAGACAGACCGTCAACATTTCTTATATCGGCACACTACATTCTTCTTTTCTTCGACATCTATATATACACCTCATACAACTCCGTCAATTTCTCTGACTCGACGTTTTCGTCTTTCAAAATATCATTCCCTTGATCTAACCATACTTTCTTTGATTTTGTCTGTCATGTTTTTATTTTACATTTCACTACATATTTGTTTCGTCCTTTTTTCATTGATCACATAGCGCTCATCTTCATTTTACTCAACGTACGAATGGTCTTAAAATGAATAAAAGTTTACAACCCTTATCAGAGTTATCGGCGTAAAAATCATAATATAAAAAATCATAAACTAATTTGTTCTTCAAAATATTTTTAACAATATTGAATTAAACCTTCATTACCCGATTTGTAAATTCGATAAGCTAGAAAATTAAGTTTATTCTGCTCAATCCACAAAAAAACTACCTTTCATTTAGTTGAATTCAATACCGTCTGGTGGTTTTAAATGTTATGCATCAATTTCTGCGAACCAAAGATAATGATGCTTTGTACAAAAAAAAAACTTGTACGCGTAAAAACAGACGAGATTGTTATTCCAAGTTCTTTGATGACATCAGGTTCTACATTGTCTTTATACTTACAGATGGGTTCTTAATAAACAAATATAAATATATTTTAATATAATCTATTTTATCAACTAATTCACATCGACATTTATCAATTATTGTAATCGACCCAATGAAAATGTCAATATTTTTTTTTCTACAACATCGGGAATAAAAGCCAAAATACCCGAATTAAAGACAAACAATTTACTTCTCGACTAAAAGAGTTTTTATAGAAATATCCATCCTGCGTGGTAACATTAATTCAATCAATTCGTACAAAATATTTATTTTTATATTCATCGCAATTTCGTTGTATACAATACAATTTGGTAGACGTCTTACCGTGTAAAAATCTCACCCAGCCAAGCAAATATATGTTTAAGAGGACTCAAGTGAAAGCCTTGAGAAAGGTTGTAATTTAATGAAAAAAATAAAAGCACAATGTATTGTACTTATTTTTAAGGTAGTTTTCAAATAAATTACCTTAAAAATAAGTACAATACATTGTGAAAAAAAACTAAAAATGAAAATTTAACCTCCAAGTATTTAGATATCTAACTGTTTCTGAATTATCATTTCAAGTAGCAAGAATACGATAACACTTTTGAAAGAGGCGAGAGATTTAAGAATTCTACGAGAGGTTTGACACCTATAAAAGGCGCCATAAACAGAATTGACCTGCTGTTGCAGAAGACAGTTATCCATTCCTCGAGTACCATAGCATCACTCTCTAAGAGGACTTTCCAGAGGGCAAAAGTGCCGCGGTCACGATAATACCGTGAGATAAAAGATACAAATCTTTTCATTTTAGGGACAATTTACTGTCGAGAATATGAAACACTTGTTATTTAAATGTTGTACATTTTGTTTTCAAGTCTATACAATAATGTATTTAAATGTTGAACATTTCGTTTTCAAGTCTATACAATAATGTATTTAAATGATGAACATTTTGTTTTCAAGTCTATACAATAATGTATTAAAATGTTGAACATTTCGTTCTCAAGTCAATACAATAATGTATTTAAATGTTGAACATTTTGTTTTTAAGTCTATACAATTCTGGGACCTATATTGTTCCTGATATATGTC
>CATKWJ010000994.1:0-29391 GCA_949825065.1 Odontocerum albicorne
AATATATATATATATATATAATATATATATATATATATATATATATATATATATATATATATAATATATATATATATATATATATATATAATATATATATATATATATATATATATATATATATATATATATATATATATATATATATATATATATAATATATATATATATATATATATATATATATATATATATATATATATATACTATATATATATATATATATATATATATATATATATATATATATATATATATATATATATATATATATATATATATATATATATATATATATATATAATATATATATATATATATATATATATATATATATATATAATATATATATATATATATATATATATTATATATATATATATATATATATATATATATATATATATATATATATATATATATATATATATATATATATATATATATATATATATATATATATAAGTTGAATGCAAGGATAGAAAAGTTGTGACTGCGACCATTAGATTAGGTAATTTTCCACATCTCTAGATTCATAAAAATAAATTTGGTAAGAAAACCGCAGAAAACTTACCAAGGGAAGACAAACTACAAGTGAACCTTTGTAGATCTTCCGATACGTGATACTTACACATTTGGCTTTGGGTATTTGAATTTTTTCTAGCTTTAGATTGAGAGTCCCTATATTTTTCTAGCTTTAGATTGAAAGTCCCTATATTTTCCTAGCTTTTGATTGAGAATCCCTATATTTTTCTAGCTTTAGATTGAGAGTCCCTATATTTTTCTAGCTTTAGATTGAGAGTCCCTATATTTTTTATTATAAACGGCTATTTAAAAGTTTTTAACCCGTAACGCTATCGTATGACCAAGTTAATGATAATGTCTGGAATATGCGACAGTTTGCAGGGTTGACCGCACTTATTCCTTAAGTTTATCTTTTATCAAATAATAGTACAAGCTTTGCTCGCGACTTGATTTGCGTGATATTTAAAGCGAAGGAACAAGTGATTCTTTGCCGTTAAGTTTTTGTTACTTGGTTATCTTCTAAAAAATACATCTATGTACTTATAAGTAGGAGTTTTTAAATTCACATACTGTCCCTATTGTATAATATCCTTAACTATCCCACCGCGTGTCCTATCTCGCCGAAAATTTTCAGCTCACGCTCAAACAGAGATTGTCTATTGGCCTTCCAGTTCACCGCTTCTCTTTTTTTACGTCGTCCTTTACTGTCCATGTAGTGAGACTCTGGAATCAGTTACAAACCAATATAAGTCTCGCTCCGTCCTTGGCATGCTTTAAGAAGCGACTGAAAAAATTTCTAGTTAGTAAGATAACGTGTTTCATTCCTGATTATTATTTTCCTTTCCTCTCCACCATCCCTTCCTTTTCTTTTGATTGATGATATCTCACTTTATATGAAAAATAATGTTCGGGTGATTGTCTGTCTTTTTGGGGTCCGTGGGCATATGCTCACGTATGTGTTTATGAATTTCGTGGGGATGGATAGTCATTTGAATTATTTATGCGGTTGGAAGAGATTGCCGCCTGGCAACAAGCCCGGCAGATTGTATTTGCAATACAAGTGTTAAATAAATAAGAGTTTTCAAGTACTCGTATATTATGAAGGATGTTTGTTTTTCTTTATTAAATTGACTCAATTGGTATCACTTCCAGTACTTACAAACCCCCTGCCGCCTGATAGATATGTTTTATTTTATTACAATGACCTATCATGATATTTTATTACAATGACCTATCATGATATTTTATAACAATGACCTATCATGATATTTTATCGACCATTAAAAAGGGACAAACGTTAAATTCAAATTAGAATTTTAAACGCGCATGAATATAAATACAATTTGTTACAAAAATTATAAAAATTTACATGTATCATATACAAAAAAATATAAAAAATGAATACACAAATGCATACTACTTACCACACATAAAATACAAACTAAAGACAGGTCAAGGCTCAGGTAATGAAAGGCCCCAACATACAAAAAGAACGAAAAAAACAATAGAAGAAATTAAAAACAAAAATATGCATACGTTAAATATTTATCCACTCTTATACACAAAATAAAACGCATCGAAACTTCAACATATTTACAAATATATCAAAAAGTTTAAGAGAAACAAAGTCAACAAAACGAAAAAAAAAAGAATTAAAGAAAGTCGCGCCGTGGATTGGTGGTACAAATGAAACAAAAACGCTGTCTTAGAGAACTTTTAAAGGTATTAAAACTGTCTCCAAATATGTCCGAGACTGCAGTATAGGCATTACCCAATCGATGAAATCTGGATATGGAATAATTTGAGTAATGATTCTTCAACTCTTGCACCGGAATATATCCTGCAGTCTGGTACTTCTCGAAAGAATTTAGAAGTTTTAGGGTATGTGTCCTAGAGGGAGAGATGATGATGATTTGTTGATAAATAAAACACGTTTTCGATCGCAATGCGGAAAGAGGAATTTTATTGGTAACGTAGGTATTTATACTATTCCCGCGTGTGTGCGGGAATGCGAGCAAGATATCCTTCGTCTCGTTTCTGCATTCGCAAAACGATTAATGTCGTATATAGGTGATAATTTATTAACGGAACTGGCGAGACAGGTGTGGTGCGTTCTCGCTCTAGTATGGAATGCTTTCCGCATCGGCTATGAGTTGAATGACCGGACTTTGTATTTGTTTGTTTTGCATTACTAAGGAATGCAAAGGTCATTTCATCGGTGATTGACCGCGTGTGCGACCGCCACAAAGTCATTTAATTTCAGTAACTTAGGATAGTCAATTATTCAATTCACTATTCTGAAAAACCAGATTAAATCAAACATCACTAACAAGATTAAATCAAAAATCATCAAAAACAAGATTAAATCAAACATCACTCTACGATCGAAAAGTTTCATTAAGCTGAGACGCGGTAATAACTGTTTACATCATAATTTCTAAGATCAAGCCTTAACCTGATGTGATGCAAAAATTTGTGCTGCACCACCTCCAGAGCATTCGAGTGAACTACAGAATATGAAGTCCAGTTACTGGAGTTGTAATCCTGTATATGGATTGAACATGTTTGAAGGAAGGAGTACTAGACGGTTTGTCTAAAAAAACACGTTATCAATGCTTGTGCGTGTTTCCTGCCCTCCTCTAAATTGGTATTGATCCTGTTATGAGAAATAAACACTTAATCTCGGATCCAACAACAGAGCAACGTGAATTTGAACTCCCTATGAAGAGGCTTTGAAGCTAATTCAATCGAGTCTAATCCTCTCAATCTCATTGTGTGAATTAGTGATGCGAACATACTAGCGTATAGCGAATGGCGTGATAGAGAGCATTGTCTAATGATTAACATTCCCGCTAAGCAAGCAGGCGCCCAGGTTCAATTCTTGGCAGATTCTCAATTATTTTTATTATACTGTTATTATGTAGCATAAATGCTACTTTTCATACATTTTTATAATGCTATTAAGCAACATAAAAAAATAACGTTATAAAAAACTGACTTACGAAAGATTGCAGCAGATTAGACGTGTCGATCGTCTCGGAACTTTGATATATTTACCATCGGAACTTTGGACTTAATCGGTCAACAATATGTGATTGCTGAAGTGCAACAACATTCACATAATCACATAAGCGTATTTCATCCACAGAGTGGCTGATTATCATACTCAACTAAAAGGGATAGCTTATCTAAATTGACAAAAGTGAAGAAAGCGTTTTAACTGAAATCTTAAAAAAAAGTAGTTTTCTAGTGTCGACTTTCCTTTATAAAGACAACTTTCACAAGTTAACATTGCCACACCCCGTGACACAACCAATCTATATAATAAAAGTGATAGAAAAACGAAAACACAAAAGAGGGTCGCTCAATAATTTCTGTTCATCCCTGCTCAAAAAAGGACCTGTAAAAAGAATCTCAATAAGTTGGAGTGTTCGTTTAGGACAGAATGGGGTGTCGGCCCAAGACCTCTAAAGGACCCCTCGAAATTTTAACTTTGTGCCTTGTGCCTTTAGAGGAGGTCAGTTTGGGTCCTTTTCTCTCGCTTTTGAATTACCCACCCGGATTTGGTTTTTTAGTTTCTCGCTTAACATTCGTTAACCTATTATCGTCCGAAAAAGAGAAACAGTAAGTTTTAACGTTATATTTGTTTTTTATAAAAATACTCTTAAAAAATATCCTTTTTCTCCTCTTTTCATATTTTATTCTGCCATATGTATACACTTCATTACGCATACGCTCTCTGCCTTTGATTACCTGAGCCTTGACCCGTCTCAAGTTTATGTTTTATTGTGTTGTATTGTACTACATTTTTTTGTAGTTTAACCTGGAAAGTTTATCGCCATGTGGCAATCTTTTTAACCAACCAGAAAGATATTAAGGTTGCTTTGAGTGGAAACCAAACAGGAATCCTTTTTTTCATCTGGGTTCCAGTGGGATTTGAACCCGAAACCTCCGGGTCGGGAGACAGCCATCTTAGCAACTAGGTCACGGACGTAGTATTTTATATGGGATATGCATGTGCGTACTGCTTTTTGACATTTTTTTGTATATGATTCATGTAAATGTACAATTTTTGTGACAAGTTACATTCACAGAATAATAATTTTTTTTTTTTTTAACCTTTTCTAATAGCTCATAAACGATATATAAATACAGGTTTATTGATAGCAACATAGTAAGCATTAATATATTCCGAAATCATACATATATCTCAGGATAAATAACAGAAAATACATTACGAGAGAAACTATCAAAAGGTCTCAGCTCATGTCATAACATTCCCCCCGGCCGAGATACACCCCGCCAATATAAGGTGAGCCCGGCCGCGAGGACATCAGATGTTTTTAGTCCACATCCAGATCGTACATTATAATGAAAAAAAGTTAAGTTTACACTTCATTGTATAATATTGTATTCCAACCAACCAGACATTAATAATGAAGTTATTTAAATTATCATCATTTTTTACAAAATTCATGAACAATGTAAAGAACAATAATAAAAGTTAGATAACACCAATTAAAAATAATACGAATCGATGCTAAAGAGGTAAAGAAAATCAGAAATGAAGCATATTACATAACTAACATGAAATAAAAGCTTTTCGGCCACTTTTTAAAACATGCCAATAACTGAACGAGTCTTTCATTAGTTGTTTATGGTCCTTAATTATATCACGCTAGGTGAAATAAATGGTATAATCTGTATTGCCAGCAAGAAAAAACATTCATTTAATGTTTCTATCAAATCTAATCGAACATTATTTTTGTTGAAAGTGTTACATTTAAACTGAAAATATTCTGATATTTAGAAACTTAACGAGGACAACAGTCAGTGATAGATCGTCACTAATCATGATTAATATTTGTTTTAATATTTATTCGAAATAAAGCGACTATCAAATATATGTAATATTTGTTATGGCAATTACATTGTTTAGCTGTCAAAACCGTACAAATGTCGATAATGGAAAACTTTGATTATTATTTCGCCGAAAATCGGCTTATTTTTGTTTATTAGTTCGTCCTGAAGCTAATTTCAAATTCTTATGTCATATTCACAGTGATTCGCGTTTTCAGGCTTCACTAAATGTTCCTAGATTGTGATTTTTAGTATCTCGACAATCTCTCGTAGCTCACATTATTCTATGATTCTTCTTATTTTAATATAGGCAAGGCAAAAATAAACTCAAAAAATATAGTAAGGCAACATCGGTATTTCTAAATAACAATAATTTTTCGGAGTTGGTTAACCCCTGAATCGAAATTTTTTTTTTAATATTCAGGCAAATTGCAGCTGGATAACTTAGAAATGCTTGAGGTTAAAAAGGGCGTTAAATTAAATCTCAACATTTTAAATAATTAGTTAATTTCAATAATAGAAAAATTTCTGTTTAAAAGCCATCCTTTTGAAGCGTACTTATTGCCCGGTCCTTATTAGCCACTACTCTCCTCCCATCTTTTATCTTTGATTTATTACAATTAGAAAAAATATATTTGAGAAATAATTTAGTTCAAATATCCCTGACGAAGAAGAAAGGGGTCATTGAAACCGGTAGTGAACTCAAATAAAATAGAAGTGAATACAAAATAATAAATATGTGTTCAATTTATTTTATTACATATTTATTTTATTATTAATAAGTGTTTCATTTATTTTATTAAAAACTATAAATAAATGTTTCCTTTATTTTATTAAAAAAATAAACATGACACCACAAAATAAAACAAACGTTTTTTCAAAGATTCTTCTTCTTCTTTGCACTGTCCCAACTCATTGCCTAGGTAGGTGTTGGGGTTGGCTCTTCTCGTTCTCAGGCTGTATATTCTTCGGTTCTGGGTGTCACTTTCATCTAGGCCGTTTCTCTGCTCAATTTTGGAGCATTGATTTATCCAGGAGTTCTCTAGACGGCTGTCGAGGTTTAATCAAAACGTTTTTTTCAAAGATTAAAAAAAAATACTTTTCATTTTGATTTATCAAACGACTTAAGTACGGAATTGAGTCAAACTTGTTTTGTTTCCGTAACCCAATGGGTCAAAATGTATAATAAAATCATATAAAAGCGTGGACTTTGACTTTAAAAATATATTCGATTCCAAACTTTCCCAGCTTTATCTGAAACGACTGCTGAAAAGCGCTGAAAAAGTTTTTTAATATCGCTGTAAATAATCGATAATTCTCTTTATGATAACAAACCGGTGGCGGTTCACCTGGTCTGGAAAATAAACTTCTTTCAATATTTTTCATTTAAGAAAGTTTAAAATTCTCGATTTCAATAGTAAATTTGTTTCTCCAACTGCTCCCCACAAGGTGTCTAAAGTCTCAACTTTAACTGGTAATCTGGAGTCCTAATCACGATTCCCAGCAGATTAAGTGGGTTTTTAATTTCATACATTGTATTACACTTTCGTTGTTGACTAGCTACGAAGATTACCCTGTACCCTAAATCGACTTAGATATGACCACGGTTACAGTGCACATACTTTGCATAGGTGGGGTTTTATAGATTCTTCGTTGGACTAATGCGTACGTTTTTAGTCAAGATTCGAATCAAGTATTACTCGTACTGATAAATTGAAAACATTATAGTATTATCAAATAATCTTTTTCATACAAAGATTAAAAAACAATAATGTATAGAATTGAACAGTAACATGTAAGCAGTGTTATACAACAGGGAAAAAACGGCACAAATCGAACAGCACAACAAAGCAAATTTATACAACTCAATCATTTCATACAATTCAATCAATTCATCCCGGCAAGAGCAACCAACTTGTTCCATTTACTCTTGTTAGTAGCCTCAGCTTTACTCCTGGAAGAAGTCATGATATTCATTATGAAATAAGTTGAGCAAAAGCATGGGAAGATAGTGACTGCGGCCATTGGATTTAAAACTTTTCTGCATTTGCATATATTTACAAAAACATATTAAATAAGAAAACCGTAAAAAACTTACCAAGAGTAGACCAACTAAAAAGAAACCTTTGTAGGTATTTTTTATATGCAGAAACACACTTAGGTGAAGTGTAGAGTATGTGTGTATTATTCATGTATGATATAATATGTGTTGAAACACACTTGGCCTTAAGTGAAGTGTAGAGTATGTGTATATTCATCATATATGATATAATATGTGTAGAAACACACTTGGACTTAAGTGAAGTGTAGAGTATGTGTATATTCATCATATATGATATAATATGTGTAGAAACACACTTGGACTTAGGTGGAGTGTAGAGTATGTGTGTATTATTCATATATAATATAATGTGTGTAGAAACACTCTAGTCCCTTCTAATATTTGAAAGGAAAATACTCAGAAAAATATTCGGACCCATAAAGGAAAATGGATCTTGGAGAGTGAGATATAATGAGGAGTTATACAGCATATACAAAGAGACCAACATTATAAAATACATCAAAATTGGGAGGCTACGCTGGGCGGGGCATGTAGCAAGAATGGGAGAAGAGAGAATGCCTAACAAGGTACTCTTTTCCAAGCCCCAAGGAAGACGTAGCGTGGGCAGACCAAAGCTCAGGTGGATGGATGGGGTGCAGAGTGATACAAGCGTGATTGGCATCAGGGGCTGGAGGAATGCATCCCAGGATAGGAGGGAATAGCGACGACTGCTGGAGGAGGCCGGGGCCCACAATGGACTGTAGTGCCATTGATTGATTTTGAGAAACACTCTAGGCCTTAGGTGAAGTGTAGAGTATGTGTGTATTAATCATATATGCTATGATATAATATGTAAAGAAACACTCTAGGCCTTAAGTGAAGTGTGGAGTACTTGTGTATTATTCATGTATGATATAATATGTATAGAAACACACTTGGCCTTAAGTGAAGTGTGGAGTATGTATGTGTGTATTAATCATATGTGATATAATATGTGTAGAAACACACTTGACCTTAGGTGGAGTGTAGAGCATCATATGTGTGTATTATTCATATATCATATAATATGTGTAGAAACGCTCCAGGCCTTAGGGGAAGTGTAGAGTATGTGTGTATTATTCATGTATGATATAATATGTATAGAAACACACTTGGCTTTAAGTGAAGTGTGGAGTATGTATGTGTGTATTACTAATATATGATATAATATATGTAGAAACACACTTGGCCTTAGGTGGAGTGTAGAGTATCATATGTATGTATTATTCATATATCATATAATATGTGTAGAAACGCTCTAGGCCTTAGGTGAAGTGTAGAGTATGTGTGTATTATTCATGTATGATTTGTTTCTCTCTTTTTGTTCCTGTCAATTTTTATTCTCTTTGTTTACTTTCTGGAGCACCTCCCTATCTGTTAATATCATACATATCTCTCTTATCGTATTATTTTAACTGTCTTCATTTTCAACAAGCATAACCGTATCATCTGAATACAGAAGTCTACATACATGTATTCATACTTCACAAGATGTAAAGAACAATTCGCTTTATTACTTTAGTGAAGAAATAATGGATGAGTTATTAGAAAACATTTATCCTTTCTTCAAGGATAATTGTATTAATATATTCAGAAAGGAAACCAGGCACGCCATTGATGACATTAATTTCCATAACAACTTCTAAGACATACTGTATGTTCTTATTTATTTCCCTTTCCTTTACCGATCGTTGCTCCTTCCTCTCTCTCTCCTTTGAGCTCCTGCACAGATAATATAGGATTATTTTAATGATAATATTGGAATCGAATTACTTCCATATACGCCAAATACTTTGCAAATATTCATAAAGCCTTGAACGCGAGAGCACTCTGAAAGACAGGGGTTGACAACTATAGAGGCCAGTGTCTTTTTAAAAAAATTGAATTTCTACATAGTTAAAAAAAAAGTGTGATAAAAGTGTATATACGTTTACTCAAAGAAACAGGAGCATATTGATGAGATCTGTTATTTAAGAAGTATATTTACTTATAATGGATGAGTTGAAAGAGACATTGAAAGAAAGGTAGCGGCAGGGAATACGGTAAACGGGGCACTCAAATATATTTAACAACCGTGCAATATAAAAAGTTGCTAAAATGACAATACATAATAGTGTGTTAGTACCAACCTTGATTTATGGAGGTGAAACTTAAACTTTGCTAAAGAAGGTTAAAAGTAATATTTATGATATGGAGTTATTTTTTAAAACAAGGTACTATAAAAATATCAGAAATTAATACATAAATAAAATACATGATTTAAATAAGATAAAGATGGGAGCTAAAAATGGTTAAGACATGCGGAGAGAATGACTAAGTGAGTATACAGGTCAAAAGTGCAACGTCTACTTGGAATAAGCAGACCGAGCCAAACGTGACTGGACGTGATGAAATATATGTAGTAATATGTTTGATAAGAGCGTGTACGACTATATTTTTTCCTGAAAACCGTTAGAGGGTAGATTCAAACGCGAGCAGTCAGCAAGACCTTTTCCCCAAGATGTTTTGTATAGAAAAACTCAGTTGTCGTTCGACCTTGATTACACAAGAACATATTTCACCATGATTACGCACCACGTACACATTACGTTACGAAGCCGTGTTTCTGTGTACACATCAAAAAGGATCAAAAATGTCGTACGGAGCCGCTGCTAAATACATGAGATAGTCGAAGACATTTGTAAATAAATTGATGAAATGCTATTCCGACGTAAAAAATTACCTACCAGATCGTGGCACTGCACAGAAAGCGACGAAAAAGGAGGACAGAGTGATTTTACGGGTGTTTGATAAGAATCCTCGTCTATCATTGCGTAGCGGATAGGTGGTGTTGCGGTTAAAGGATCTAATTGTATCATATAACACTATAAAAAGACGTTTACTAGGTCATGAAATTTCGAAGCACGGTGAAGAAATCACTGCTGTCCGAAAAACTAGTCGAAAAAAGACTCACTTAGGCGAAATAAATTTTGGACCGCGATTGAGTCGACGTAATTTTTTCGGACGAAACTTCTTTATGGGTACGTTTTCCATTAATTATACCTGGTGTACCCGCACCAATAGACTTGTACAGCGGACCGTTAAACGCCCGGTAAAAATCTACGTCTGGGGTTGTTTCTCAAAGCGAGGATTTGGCAGTTTGAACGTCTTCTCAAATAATTTGAACGCTGCCAAAATGGTTAAAATATTATATATCAGAGGGCTTTATTACCATCAGCCCAAAGGTGGTTTATAAGAAAAAAAGAAAATTGGCTACTGCAAGAGGACAATGACCCAAAACATCGGATTCGTCTTTGTATTGCGTAGAAACAGGAAAATTACGTTGACGTAATGGATTGGCCGTCGCTGTCACCAGATGCAAATCCCATAAAAAAATGTTTGGGCACTCGTGTAGTTCAAGCTCCGAAGGAAAAAGATTTGGAACGTCAAGCAGTTATTTCGACAGATTCGACTTATATGGAAGTCTTTGCCTCTAGATTATGCTACAAAATGAGTAGAAAAAATGCCTCGGAGACGCCGGGCAATTATTACTAGTGGAGGCGACTGGACAACTTATTAATAATAAAGCATCACGGTTTATGTCATGTAGTATGCATTATTTTTTTAATGCCTTATCCCAAATAGTTCTTCGGGTTTTGCCATACACGTTCTTGTCAAACAGACTGTATGTAATTTTTTATTTCAAGATGGTATCGCTAACATTTTAGAAAAATCAAAAAAGTAAACGAGATTCAATTCACGAATCATAATTAGTCGACCCCTGAACTAAAAGCTGTAGAAAGAGTTGGGCGATAGATGGTGTGAGGCAAGGGCGACCTATATCAGCGATTCTATTCGAGTTTCCACCATACAAATCGATAGATATAATTGGATAAGACACGTTTGATAAACCTTCCCAAATATAATTCTTATCGTCTCTATTAAATATATCAATTATGATTATAATTTGATCAACGAATTATAATAATAATCAGCCAGATCTATCTAGCACGCTCTGAAGTTCATTCGAAAGGGAAAAAAATAAATATTGAAAATCTAAAAACAAATGTCGCACATTATTGTCGATAATAATTAAGGTATATCATAACAGATGTCGTATTACCTTCACTTTGGAAATAAAATGAGGCGAGCGATAAAATGATTCAATTATAAAATTAAAATAATTTCTTTTAAACCACGTCCTGATTTGTTAAATAAAAAAAATTATTTAATATTTTATAGTTTTGACATTCTGTTGTTAGTTGATGTGTCGAGGCAAAATTGTTGTGTTTTTTCGTATGTTTTATCATTGAGAATATATACTGGTACATACTTTGTCCCCGAGAAATGTTTTATAACAGTTCAGGAAGGTTTTATAAAATATATGAAACCGTGCATGGAACAAATTTATCTTCTAGTGTATAACATACTTTTTCTTTCACAATTTTCTATCACCATGACTTTAGATTTCTCAACATTCTTTCTCAGATCTTTCCAATCACATCTCTCATACAATTTACTTATATAAATCTATAGTTCATCCTCATATTTCGCTAACACTGCCATTCCCATTTGACATTTGTATGCCACCATTTGCCTTCTTTAGTTCCTTCACACGTGAATCTACTCGTATATAAATACTAAAAAAGCAGGGTTACATAATACATCCTTGTTTGATCAATAATTTGGTATAATAAATGGTTTTTTTTTAACTAGTTTAGCGGATGTCTTTGAAGGACGCGCTGATGATTTTGATTGTTTGGTATTTAAATAAAATACGTCAATTAGCAATGCGGAAAGAGAGAGTGAATGAATCGATGAATATTAAATAGTGATTAATGATTAATGATGCTTTATTTATCGGTAAGTAGGTTATTATACATTTCAGAATGTGCGCGGGAGTGCGCCCGCAATATATTTTTATCTCACTCTTGTGCGTGCAGAGATGGTCGATTGAAATATTGCAGACGTCGCGAATAATATTGTGGGTAGATAATTTGTTGGCGAAAACGGCGAGACAGCGTGATGCGTTCTCTTTCTACTGTGGAATGTATCGTAAATAGTATTTGCGGGTAAACAATTTCAATGTTTTGGTATGTGACCTTTGGACATATCCGAAGGTCGTTTCGTCGGTCGTTGAACGTGCGTGTTGACAATATTCAGCGACGACCGTAGTTCCTACACTAGCATATTTTTGTTGAAAATGTCTAATTATCGATCTTTTCTATTGCAGGGGAAATAACCACTACCGAATTGGACTCTGACAGTGGTCCAGTGGTCAGCAACTCCATCCAACTGGTTCTGACACGTGCAGAACTAGGTGCTGTCCTGCTATGTGAGGTTGTATCCGACGCTCTGGATGCTCCCGTTGCCATCGTTATGGATATCGACGTCAATGGTGAGTTACTATATATGTTACAATCATGTTTATTTTAGATATTATTTATTAACCTTTTTAGCCTTGTGACCCGACAAAAGATAAAAATTATTATATAAAAACTTCGCTGCCCCGCATTGATGCATGTGCACGTGGCAGCACACATTGTGTACTGGCACAAAGACGATAAACCTTATCAAGGAAGTATATCTACTGTTTTACGTCACTTACAGGACTGCTAAACAGTTTCCACTTGATGCTCGTATACTAGCGAATAGTCCAAACAAAATAATGACTTGGACCTTGGGCTGTATTTTTTTAAAATAAATGTGACAAATTATGATATCATTACTCACACTACTTACTAAACACGGCCTTCGTGGCCTAGTTTTTAAGATGTCTGTCTCCCAGCCCGGAAGTTACGGGTCAAATCTCGGTGGAACCCAGATTTTTTCAAAAAGAATTTCAGTCTGGTTTTCACTTAAGGCCAATTTACCATATTTCTGGTTGGCTGGAGGAGACTGTCACATGGCAATAAGCCCACCAGGTTGTACTCTATACAACGAAAGTGTAATACAATTAATTCAATAAACACTTTGATTTGTGTACAAGAATAGATACACAATATATGTTATATTTATAAAATAGAATAGTCTAGGACATTGGACTGTAATTTTTTAAATAAGTGTCCTTTTTCTCAAAAATTAAAATTATTTTTATTTTCGTGACTCCCTTGATATTACAATGTGACGTCGGTGGTCGCGACCCATAGGTTTAGAAACGATGCCTTAAGGTAGCAATACTTTATTAAAATGTTTACATAATTCTACTCGAAATAATTCATCTATGTATATCAATCGTCCCACTGTGGTCGAATGTGTTACACTAATCTGTGACCCCTAGTACCATATATGTATATCAATCATCCCACTGTGGTCGAATGTGTTACACTAATCTGTGACCCCTAATACCATCTATGTATATCAATCATCCCACTGTGGTCGAATGTGTTACACTAATCTGTGACCCCTAATACCATCTATGTATATCAATCATCCCACTGTGGTCGAATGTGTTACACTAATCTGTGACCCCTAATACCATCTATGTATATCAATCATCCCACTGTGGTCGAATGTGTTACACTAATCTGTGACCCCTAGTACCATATATGTAAATCAATCATCCCACTGTGGTCGAATGTGTTACACTAATCTGTGACCCCTAGTACCATACATGTAAATCAATCATCCCACTGTGGTCGAATGTGTTACACTAATCTGAGACCCCTAATACCATCTATGTATATCAATCTACCCACTGTGGTCGAATGTGTTACACTAATCTGTGACCCCTAATACCATCTATGTATATCAATCATCCCACTGTGGTCGAATGTGTTACACTAATCTGTGACCCCTAATACCATCTACGAGTATGTATATCAATCATCCCACTGTGGTCGAATGTGTTACACTAATCTGAGACCCCTAATACCATCTATGTATATCAATCATCCCACTGTGGTCGAATGTGTTACACTAATCTGTGACCCCTAATACCATCTACGAGTATGTATATCAATCATCCCACTGTGGTCGAATGTGTTACACTAATCTGTGACCCCTAATACCATCTATGTATATCAATCATCCCACTGTGGTCGAATGTGTTACACTAATCTGTGACCCCTAATACCATCTATGTATATCAATCATCCCACTGTGGTCGAATGTGTTACACTAATCTGTGACCCCTAATACCATCTATGTATATCAATCATCCCACTGTGGTCGAATGTGTTACACTAATCTGTGACCCCTAATACCATCTATGTATATCAATCATCCCACTGTGGTCGAATGTGTTACACTAATCTGTGACCCCTAATGCCATCTATGTATATCAATCATCCCACTGTGGTCGAATGTGTTACACTAATCTGTGACCCCTAATACCATCTATGTATATCAATCATCCCACTGTGGTCGAATGTGTTACACTAATCTGTGACCCCTAATACCATCTATGTATATCAATCATCCCACTGTGGTCGAATGTGTTACACTAATCTGTGACACCTAATACCATCTATGTATATCAATCATCCCACTGTGGTCGAATGTGTTACACTAATCTGTGACCCCTAATACCATCTATGTATATCAATCATCCCACTGTGGTCGAATGTGTTACACTAATCTGTGACCCCTAATACCATCTATGTATATCAATCATCCCACTGTGGTCGAATGTGTTACACTAATCTGTGACCCCTAATACCATCTATGTATATCAATCATCCCACTGTGGTCGAATGTGTTACACTAATCTGTGACCCCTAATACCATCTATGTATATCAATCATCCCACTGTGGTCGAATGTGTTACACTAATCTGTGACCCCTAATACCATCTATGTATATCAATCATCCCACTGTGGTTGAATGTGTTACACTAATCTGTGACCCCTAATACCATCTATGTATATCAATCATCCCACTGTGGTCGAATGTGTTACACTAATCTGTGACCCCTAATACCATCTATGTATATCAATCATCCCACTGTGGTCGAATGTGTTACACTAATCTGTGACCCCTAAATCATCCCACTGTGGTCGAATGTGTTACACTAATCTGTGACCCCTAATACCATCTATGTATATCAATCATCCCACTGTGGTCGAATGTGTTACACTAATCTGTGACCCCTAATACCTCTCCAACATCACGTAATGATCTTTAAATATATATAAAAAGTCTTAAAATATAATCTTTTCCAATCCAGATTACTACCATCCATTTATCAATGCAATATGTTTTACAACTTTAAATCTCAAAAATATCTCTCCTCAAACGATAGAAATAATCTGCAAATACATCAAAGGGAAAATTGTATTGCACAAAAAAAAATAAAAAGAGAAGAATCTGTCTCAAAAATTCAATTTGGTTAACTGTACGCTAACTTTGTTGAATAAATGATGACAGCGCATGTTTGCGAAACCGACCGCGGCAAAAGAAGGCGAGGGGATATAACTGTAAATTAAATTTACCCTTTTTTACCTTTGACCAGACTTGATTGAATTGATTTATTATTCGATTTATATTCATATGCTGGCTGAAACCGGCTTTACATGGTTCGTACACACGCGGATTTCGGTTGAATATTGGATCAACAGATGTATAAAAATTACTTTAAAAAATATCGTCCACGTTTTTGGTTTAGTCCGGTTTTAAATACAGTCTAGTTCATTTATGGGAGAAATATTTCTATCTATATGAAAGATAAATCGCTAAATTAAAATGGAATCCTGCTTTGATTCTCTAGTATTCGCGGTTCAATTTTCGCTTTAATTTTAAATTACGATAAAATTCGAGTGATTGAAAAATAATATGAACCATATATTATTTCATTTAACACTTTATTATTACGTTTAACACTTTATTATTTCGTTTAACACTATTATTTCGTTTAACCCTTTATTATTTTTTTAACACTTTATTATTACGTTTAACACTTTATTATTTTGTGTAACACTTAATTATTTCGTTTAAGACTTTATTATTTCTTTTAATACATAATTATTTCGTTTAACACTTTATTATTTCGTTTAACACTTTTTTATTTCGTTTAACACTTTATTATTTCTTTTAACACTTTATTATTTATTTTAATACTTTATTATTTCGTTTAATACTTTATTATTTCATTTAACATTTTATTATTTCGTTTGACTCTTTATTATTTCGTTTAACACTTTATTATTTCATTTAACATAATAATAAAGTGTTAAACGAAATGCAAAGTACAATTTGGTGGGTTTATTACAAAGTGGTCGTGCTGAAATCTGCTTAAATGATTGTTCACCATATTATTTTAGAACGATCTTTGCTATATGGGAGTTACACGTGGACGTGGAAAAATGTTGAAAGAAGCCGAATAAATGCTGTTTGAATGCATACACTTAGAATAATACACGGGGTGACAATGTATAACAGAAAACAAAATGAGTGGATTAGAAATTAATGTGAACTTAATGCTGATGTGTATAGTAAGATTAAGACGAGCATTCTTAGATGGTTTGAACACGTGGAACGAATGTTTGAAGAAAGAATTACGAATCAATAAATAACGCAAATTTTAATGGACGAAGTTATAAAAAATCGTAGGAACTGTATGAGAAGGTGTATAGGTGTGGAAAGGCGAAATATGTTTATCGACATAGGAAAGTCAGATGATCTGTCCACTCTGCCTACCTCAGCAGGGAATCGTCATGATAGTATATTATTATTAGTAATTTATTCCAACTAACCATTTAAATATTTGAGTCAAAGGTGGATACAGTGGTACCTCGGGTTACGAACTTAATTCGTTCTTTGATTCCGTTCGCGAGTCGAAATGTTCGCAAACCGAAATTCATTTTCTTGGGTTAATGAGGGTTGATTTAATGCAAAATATATTTTATATATCCTGTATATTACATTTATAAAAAGCAAAAAAAAAATGTATCAAGAACAACGAACGCAACGACAAGCAATGTTCACAATGCGCGCACCTGAGAACAACTAATGCATAATTGCGTGATGCGCCGTTACAACTAATTCGTGAGCCGAGGCATTGTACGCAGGTCGAGTCAACATTTGTTCGGAAATTGTGTTCGTAAGCCGATTCGTTCGTGACTAGAGGCGTTCGTGACCCGAGGTTTGACTTTGATTAACATTTTTGATGTAGAGGAAAAATTGCATTATAATAATTAACGAAAAAAACACTAAATTAAAAGAAATACAATTACAAATTTAACAAGGTAAGCAGGAAATTGGAAAGAAGGATCAAAAACTATATTGTAGGTATACGTGTATTGGTTTATTGTGTGCAAACTGTTACACTTTAGCAAACACAGTCTTGACAAGTCAAACCTAAAGTTCCGATAGCAAAGAGAAACGAGTTGCAAAGCGATCGGCAGGTTTATTCTTCTGCAGCCTGTCGATATGCAAAGTTTGACATAGCACTTTTTGTGTTGATTCAAAGCGCTATAAAAACAACTACAAACAGAATATAGCCTCAAGAAAAACAGAAATTCTTATTTAAAACGATCTGAGAGCAAAACCAGTTCGGTGGTGAATCCGAAAGAAATTGAATCTGGGGCTCTCACTTGCTTAGCGGGAATGCGAACCGTTAGACCACGGAATAAATATTTTGTACAACTATACTTTGTCAACAGGATCGCTGCCAAATTGGCAATCTCTTACAAGCAATGAAAAAATATTCGAAAGGATGACGTATATTATTGTATGTTTTTGCCTTTCAACAAATCCGAATTGATGATTAACACAAGACGTAGTAAAGAGCGTGCTGGGAGACAACACATTCTATCCCTTTAATTAAGCCTTCCAGGCTGAACCACTGGAATAGGAGTTCTACTCGTAGTTCTTGGAACATTAGTCTACACGTGAAGAGGCAACAACACTTGCATATGTCTAGTACGTGTGAATATTGTTACTAGACGAACCTTTTTATCAGAATATTAGTCACAACGCCCTTAAGTGGGTATTTTACTCTAAAGGCGTGAATTTCGGGCGTTTTTTCAGACTTAATAAAATAAAACTCAAAACATTTTACGTATGCGATTTTTTACAATTTGTTTATTGATGATTTAAGAATGTACAAAAAATATTTTGAAAACAAAAAAATTTAATTTAAGATCTTGTAAAAAAGGGGGGGTGAGCTGGTCGACATGATTAAAGCCTTTTTGTATATTTGAAACAAAAGTTATTCACAGTTTCTTAATAAAAAATAATTTTGTTATAGTTGGTACCAAAGAAAATTTAAAAAAAATGTAAAATGGCGGTTGTTTGAAAAAAAATCTATGTTTTTTACCCTTTTTTTCAAATATTTTAATCTTTTAAAAATGGTAAAACATTTATCAAAGCTGTCTACCAAATTTGAAAGCAATCGGTTGGATATAACTTGAGATTTTATGTCGACCAGGTCGAAAAAAGCAGTTTCGAGAAAAACGCGTTTAAAGTTTTGAGATTATTGTCCGAGTCATTCCGGTGTGGCGTAATTGCTGCGTCATTTATAGCTATAACTTCGTTAATATTGAGAATTTTAAAATTTCCTTTTAAAAATATATTTTTAAAGATCTAAACTTTAAAAATATGCAAAAAATAATTTCTAGAGTAGAATACCTCTTAAGTTTGCTCTTAAAACGACGCTATACAAATTACCATTTTATAATCATTATTATTATAGATTTGTATACTTCCTTTGTGTTTTTTTTTTGGTATTATCATGAATTGAACCCGAAACCCCCGGATGAAAGTAAAGTGTCTTCAGCTAGACTACGGAAGTTGTCAATACTTTTGTAATCGCCCTTGTAACACATTCAGTACCAAATATAAAAAAGATAGTCTGATGTAATTCCTAATACGCTAAATTATTCCATGATATTGATTTCGCGAATTATGAATACTGTCCGCAGTTATGAAATGCTGCAGGACGGGAGATAAAATAAAAGAGTCATTTTAAATGAAATGAGAGAATTAGAAAGGCTGAGGGTGGGAAAGGAGACAGAAGGGTAAAGACAGGGCCGTCTAATTTTACTAGCAGTACGGTATTATAGACAGAGTGTACCTTTTCTGGAGCTTTGAAATCGATAGGCTTGATTAATTCATATGACACCCTTCAATACCACCTAATTGGTGATTCTTACGTGTTAAAGAGCGTGGTTAACTGACAACATTGTATTCAGCTCCATTTAACGAGCCTTCGGGCTTGGATTCACTTGATTAGCACATTGTGGGTCGCTTGGGAATACCACGCAAATTTGTGGAAGAACATAACTGTTTGCACACCAACAAACTCGCTAAAATTTCGCACAATAGCTCTATCGCAGATTGTTTTCTTACCAACACTGGGGTCCGCCAGGGATGTGTCTTGGGTTCATTCTCTTTAACATCTTCGTCATAGTCTGATCTTTAGCCATTAGAAGTCATATATTGTCTTTAAGAAGCGACCGAAAAAACTCTTTATTTCTAGTCAGTAAAATAACGTGTTTCATTCTTGATTTTTCTTTTCCTTTCCTATCCACCATCCCTTCTTTTTCTTTTGATTGATATTTCACTTCACATGAAAAATAATGTTCAGGTGATTGTCTGTCTTTGTGGGGTCCGTGGGCATATACTTACATATGTGTTTATGAATTTCGTGAGGATGGATAGTCATTTGAATTATTTATGCGACCACGTTACTTGCTTCATTTCCTTTTGTCTGGTTGGTTGGAAGAGGCAATAAGCCCGTCAGATTGTATTTGCAACAAAAGTGTTAAATACATAAGTAAATCTATTGTTATTAACAGAAAATTGGAAACCTAAAGTCATTGGAGGGCTCATTAATTAACATCGTATTCGAGCTCAAACACGAAATGTCATAGACGACTACGCTCTGATTTCTCTTTCTGCTGAAAATCTGCAACAATTACTAGTTACCTATATATAGGTCTATGAATCACTATATATACTTAACTAAATACACCTTTTCCAAGATTTTATCCAACGAAGATATCCACCGGAACATCATTTATAATGAACAGATTATCGAAACAGTGCTACATTTTTTTACATGGATAGTTTCAAAATAACAAAACAATATATGACGAGATTTAGAATAAATTCAGCTTGTGAGAGAAGTATGAGAAGGTGTATGGATGTGGATAAGGCGAAATATGTGTATCGGGATAGGAAAGTCAGATGATCTGTCGACTCTGCCTACCTCAGCAGGTAATCGCCGTGATAGTATATATGTATATTGCCGAGTAGTAATTAATTCCAACTAACCATTTAAATATTTGAGAAATGTTTGAGTCAAAGATGGATAATTAACATTTTTAATGTAGAGGAAAAAGTGCATTATCATAAAAATAAAAACGAAAGTGCACTAAAATAAAACGAATAGAATTAAAAATTTAACAAGGTATTTTTATTAATTATTTTTACTAATTTTGAAAATGTATTTTTACTGACTGGCGGCTTTTACTCTAGTTTCGGTTCTGTACGTAGAAAAGTGGAGGACGAGTTAAACTATATAATCACTACTGCAGAGCAATATGTCCAGGCCATAGCATAGGGATTCTTTCACAAGACTGAATATAGGAGCACTGACAATCTCCTGTGATACGAGTATTACGAGTATTAATTTGTATACATACAAAAGTATATGACTTGTGAAATAGAGATGTAACTACTTTTTAATATAAAATTATTTCTCCTTAATTAAGTGATGGATTATTTTTTAAGAAAGAACATTGAGATTTTCGATATATTGTATTGTACAATACTTTAACATGTTCCTCGCGGGAAGGACAAACGCCTGTGATCTGATTTGTAGCATTCCTTTGTGTATTTTACGTAATGTTTAGTTTATCTCCTTTATTTAATGAGTCTCCTTAAGAGTAATGACTATTATTTATTATCAGAAAATTACTTGAATGTCATGTTTACTTGGTGTTGTAATCAAATATCAGTGGTTCTAAACAAAATACGCGTTTAAACTTAGAAATTAAAAAACGCCGAAATTGTGTCGCGCACAGGATTCGTGGAATTTGATTTTTAACGCGGTGTACAGGTTAAGGACTATTCAGTTATTTTAACACTTTTTAAGAAAGAACATTGAGATTTTCGATATATTGTATTGTACTTTAAGGACTATTCAGTTATTTTAACACTTTTTAAGAAAGAACATTGAGATTTACGATATATTGTATTGTACAATACTTTAAGGACTATTCAGTTATTTTAACACTTTTTAAGAAAGAACATTGAGATTTTCGATATATTGTATTGTACTTTAAGGACTATTCAGTTATTTTAACATTTTTTAAGAAAGACCATTGAGATTTTCGATACATTGTATTGTACAATACTCTAAAGACTATTCAGTTATTTTAACACTTTTTAAGAAAGAACATTGAGATTTTCGATATATTGTATTGTACTTTAAGGACTATTCAGTTATTTGAACACTTTTTAAGAAAGAACATTGAGATTTTCGATATATTGTATTGTACTTTAAGGACTATTCAGTTATTTTAACACTTTTTAAGAAAGAACATTGAGATTTTCGATATATTGTATTGTACAATACTTTAAGGACTATTCAGTTATTTTAACACTTTTTAAGAAAGAACATTGAGATTTTCGATATATTGTATTGTACTTTAAGGACTATTCAGTTATTTGAACACTTTTTAAGAAAGAACATTGAGATTTTCGATATATTGTATTGTACTTTAAGGACTATTCAGTTATTTGAACACTTTTTAAGAAAGAACATTGAGATTTTCGATATATTGTATTGTACTTTAAGGACTATTCAGTTATTTGAACACTTTTTAAGAAAGAACATTGAGATTTTCGATATATTGTATTGTACTTTAAGGACTATTCAGTTATTTGAACACTTTTTAAGAAAGAACATTGAGATTTTCGATATATTGTATTGTACTTTAAGGACTATTCAGTTATTTTAACACTTTTGAGAATTGACGAACAAAAAGTTATATTTTTTACATATTTGTCCTTTGAGAACAAACAATGATATTCGATGCTTTTGTACTTTAAGGACTAGAAAGTATTTTTGACACTTTTGAACATAAGCAAACACATATTTAATTGTTTAGCACTTTGTCTTTTCAGGATAAAAAAATTCATTTTCGACACTTAGATACTTTAAGTACTATTAAATGTTTTTGATGCTTTTCAAAGTTGACGAACAAAAAGTTATATTTTTGATGTTGTAATTTGTTTTATCAAACACTGTTTATTCCACTTTTTGTAACGGTATAACGGTATGACGATCTCCGTGGCCTGGTGGTAAGACACTTGTCTGCCGATCTGGAGGCTGCGGGTTCGATCCCCATTGAAACCCAGATTGTTTAAAATAGGATTCCAGTCTGGTTAACACTGGGCGTATAAAAACATATTTCTGGTTGGTTGGAAGAGATTGCCACATGGCAATAAACTCGCCAGGTTAAAAAAAAAAGAAGAAGAAAAAAACCTGCCGGTTTCACGCCTTGCATCTCATCTTCAGGGGAGCACAAACAAGACTGTTTGTGCTCCCCAGAAGATGAGGTGAAAGCCTTGAAACCGGTAGGGTTATACCGTTACAAAAAGTGGAATAAACAGTGTTTGATAAAACAAATTACAATTTATTTAAACCTCCACAACTTTAATGCCTTAACTATAAACAAAAACTTATATTTTTGACATATTTGTCCGTTAAGAACAAAAAAAATGTCAGATAATTTAGTACTTTAAGGATCACAAAGTATTTTTAACACTTTTGAACATTAGCAACCTAATACTCGTATTTAAATTTTTAACACTTTTGTCTTTTCGGGACAAAAAAATGTCATTTTTGACACTTTGTATACTTTAATGGACATTGAGTATTTTTGACACTTTTTGTTTCACCAAAAAGTGACATTTTGAACACTTCTGTGTGTTGAGGAACAAAATGGTTAATTTTTGACACTTTGACACAAAAAAACATATTTCACACTAGAATGCATTAAGACCACAAAGCGAAACTTTTAAGCAATAACAACCAAAACTAGGCATTATTTGGCATTGACGATAAAATATTTTTTATTTTTAACACATACAAGTCATTTGAGGATGAAAAAGGTAATTTTTGATATGTACGACAATTCAGTTTAAACTCACCACCATCCTCCACGCTGCTATGGAGCACAAAATAAGGCCCCATCTAGCGCGATCTGCAATAGAACATTAAAATCTACTTTATTTTTTATTATACGCTTTAGTGCTACAAGGGACCTGCTTTTCAGCGATTTTCTTACAAAATTTGTTTTTTTTTTCTAATTATTCATTTATTTATTTTCTTAATACAGTCTTAGCCCAATTACATTGAAACGCACAAAAAATGATAACATTAAAAATATATATATAAAATTTAAAAAAATATGTATACATATATGGTACATACACACATATATTCAAAGTCACTTAGATACGTTGATGAGTGCTTTCTAACGCGCTCAATCTTAGAAGAAAATTTACTTTTGCTTTTGGTAATGTGATTTGAAATATGTCAATATCCGAACAGTCCCGTTCAAAAGAGTTAAGGCCCTTTCAACAGGCATAGCGGCTGGAAGACCCGTTCTTGCGTATGTTATATTCAGGTACGGGTGAGTACCCAATCTAATGGTCATGGACAAATTTTGAATCAAATTTTAAAAGTCCGTGTCTTAGTTAATGTCATCTGGGCTAAGTAAACAACTAAGCTAAGTTGATAAGACCCTTGTATCTCAAACCAGGGGTTGCAGGTTTGATTCCCGTTAAAACTCAGAGTTTTATTTAAAAAGGGTGGCTGTACGTTTTTCACTAAAAACTTGTTTAACACCTTCCGTATGACCAGCTGAATGTGTAGTAAACTAGACATTGGGCATTGAAGTTCCTAGAAGTAAGCAAAGAAGCTATGGAATGAGAGCATCAAGACCTGAGAGGCCTGAACCTGACTCCGGAGATGGCCTTGGACATAGCACGATGGAGAGAGGCCACTCGTCACACGGATTGGAATAAATGGGCAATTACGAGGAGGTGCATGGCCGTGCGGTAACGTACTCGACTTCCGTGCGGAAGGTCATCGGTTCGAGCCCCGCGCTGTGCTACTCCCCTCGAACGACACAGGCACTTTTTCCGCCTAGTGTTTGAGGATATAAGGATACCTTTGACTACTTCGGTCATATATATTCTTTGAAAAAACGATGATAATGTTAATTTAGGTACATCTAGCAAATTTGTTATTTAAAGCATTTTTCTTATACCACTAGGTTTTATTTTAAAATTAATATTGTGATCTACGACAGTGGCTTAAAATTAATTAATATACAAAATCATACACACACACCATCACGTCGTTTCCCTGTTGAGGTAGGCAGAGGGGATAGAGCACCAGGGTGTCCTATCTCATCACAAATATTTCCCCTCTTCCACAGCCATACACCTTCTCATACGACTACTTCGATTTCTCTGATGTTTTACTTTTCTTTCATTCAAAATATAATTTAGTTAATCTAATAACGTTTTCTTTGATCTTTCTCTGTCACGTTTTCCACTCATATTTGCGCTGTCTGTTTATTATATAAGTATTTTTTCATGAATTCGTTCTACATGACCAAAACATTTCATAGTGATCTTCTTCATAGTATTCAACACATCTTATAATAGTAAAGATAATGTTGATAAAATGTCAATTTATATAGTGCCCTTTAGAGAGCAATCTCTCTTTAAGAGCGTTCTGATTTGAGATTCGACCCCACCACTATTAACGAATTAAAAATATTACAAAAAAAAAACAAATTGAATGTAAGAATAACAAGGCATTAGCGGCGGTCATAGATTCTGTAATTTCCGGCATCTACATATGTTAAGAATAACATATTTGGTAAGAAAACCGCAGATAACTTACCAAGGGAGGATAATCCACAAAGAAACCTTTAAAGATCTGTAAGGTACCCACGTCCCTAAATATTGTTAACATGCAGGGTCAACGACCGATGAATCAACCTTTGGATATCTACAATTGTCACATACCAGAAACGTCAACACTGTTTACACGCAAATAATATTTACATCGCATTCCAAGGTAGAAAGAGAACATATCACGCCGTCTCGCGTTTCGACAATAAATATCCTACCCACTGTAGTATCCGCAGCGCTTCCGACTGCCTCAGCACGAGCAGGAGTGAGATCGAGATATACCTCGGACGCATTCACGCGTCCCGTTCTGAAATTCTATATATACCTACTTATCGATGAATAAAGGGCACTTGTTATTATTCGCTTGACCATTCATCGCTGTTTATTATTTATCGATTAATCTCTCTCACTTTTATCGCATTCCTGAATCAACGTATTTTATTTTAAATACAAACAAATCAAAATCATCACGACGTATCAAATTAAGCATCCCGCAAAATTGATGACCCCGAACGAAAAGGAACACAGAATTCGACTAAAGCGAATATAGAGATGTCAACAACATCATTATCAGCACGTCCTACTAGGACACACGCTACAGATCAATTGATCAAGTGAATTATATTTTGAAAGAAGAAAAATCATAAAAATTGGATGAGAAGGTGTATCGATGTGGACGAAGCAAAGGATGTATATCGATATAGGAAATCTGGCGCTCTCTCCTGTATGTCTGCCTCGACAGGAATATGGCATGGTGGTATATATTTATGTATATATTATTAGATACTGAGGACAGCTTGGATAGTTTAACACTCCGAAAAGAGTTATAGGTAAACTATCACAAAACCTGTTTACATTTTATTCTCTCGCTATCAAATTTTATCACTAAGCCCCAGACAACTTAACAATAATTTTACAACCCTAATTTTACAACCCTAAAATCCTACACGTAAACAATAAAGTAATATGAGTGGCATACAACACCAACAACACATTATTTGGCATCCTTAGGGACATCAAGATCACATCAGCGTGACGTAGACAAAAGTGAAATACCCTCCCCGAGAGAGAGAATGGGGATGGGAGTCATATTTGGGAGGTGGTAACAGAATTGAGGAAGATAGGAGTAAAATTGGGGAGGAAAATGGGAGAGGGGTGTTAGTAGTGAAATTCGAGAGGAAGAGAATCCTTTTAGGGAGGCTTAGGAGTCGAATTATATGGTTTGGGGTCTAGGGGAGGACGCAGAGTGAGATATATCCCAATTATACTCTGGAAATCGTCCCCCATTCCCTTTCTCATCCCCCGTCTAATCCTCAATGATTTAATTTCATCCTTATTAGTTCTGGCTGAGACACGGGGTATATCCCTGGGCCCTCAGACGGGAGGTGCTTACTCGTGTGTGAATAGTTTTATATTCCGCGTCACATTTCTCGACAAATTATCAAAAAAAAAACATTTAGGTTTTTCTGTTTCATCTTTGAATTACAATGCTTACGTAATCAAAACATATTATTGTAATTTAAAAAATGCGATCATTAAGAAGAATATAATAGAAGATTTTGTAAGAGACAAAACTGAATTAAGGTATTCTTTATACTTTAAAAAATAACTAAACGATTAACACATACGAGTATTATTCACCGTTTCAGAGTTTTCTATTATGCATTTCTAAACTGTTATAAAACTTTTATTCAATCCAACTTTTCTAAATAGCGAATGGGATAGTAAACTGTCCCAGGTTATTGGAATTGATTAACTTTTGAATTCCTTCAAAAAGTAAGACTGCAGGATAGATTTCGATGCTAGATTTGTAGAACAAACTATAACTCGAATTCTCCCTTACCCAGATTGCATCGATTGGGTAATGGCTATGCTGCAGTCTCGGGCATATTTGGTGACAGCCTTTAAAACTTCTCTTAGATAGCGTTTTTGTTTGTCTGAACCATAAATCCAACGCTACGGTATAGGTGCCTCCCTTGGTAAGTTATCTGCGGTTTTCTTACCAAATATGTTATTCTTAACATATGTAGATGCCGGAAATTACAGAATCTATGACCGCCGCTAATGCCTTGCTATTCTTATATGCGATTTGTTTTTTTGTTTTTGTAATATTTTTAATTCGTCAATAGTAGTGCGCTCTTGAAGAGAGATCGCTCTCTAAACGGCACTATATAAATTGACATTTTATCAACATTATCATTACTATTATAAGATGTGTTGAGTACTCTCGATAATTTTTTTTCTATCTTTTTTTTTCGTTAGCTTTGTTTATCTCAAACTTTTCGAGATGTTTGTAAATCTGTTGAAGTTTCGAGATGTTTGTAAATCTGTTGAAGTTTCGAGATGTTTGTAAATCTGTTGAAGTTTGGAGATGTTTGTAAATCTGTTGAAGTTTCGAGATGTTTGTAAATCTGTTGAAGTTTCGAGATGTTTGTAAATCTGTTGAAGTTTCGAGATGTTTGTAAATCTGTTGAAGTTTCGAGATGTTTGTAAATCTGTTGAATTTTCGAGATGTTTGTAAATCTGTTGAAGTTTCGAGATGTTTGTAAATCTGTTGAAGTTTCGAGATGTTTGTAAATCTGTTGAAGTTTCGAGATGTTTGTAAATCTGTTGAAGTTTCGATGTACTTTTATTGTGTTGGAGTGAATTTATTGTCTGCATAGTTTTATTATTTACTTATATTATTTTGTTGCTGTGAAACTTCTATTGGCGCGATAGGGCAAATCGGCCTGAACGTCACGAAAAGTGAAACGGTGTATTATATTATTATTATTAAATTATTATTTATTATTATTAAATGTTTTATTTATTAATAAATTATTTTTAATTATTTTGATATTAATAATTATTTATTATTTTGTAATAACAATTAAAATGATTAAGTGTATTCTATTATAAAATTATTATTATTTATTATTAAAAATTTAAAAAATAACGTTTTTTTTTTAATTAAGAGAGATTTTCTTGAATTAAATTCCACATAAATAATTATTTATTATTATGTAATAACAATTAATATTATTAAGTGTATTATATTATTATTAAAATTATTATTATTATTAAGAATTAAAAAAATTACGTTTTTTTATTTAATTAAGAGAGATTTTCTTGAATTAAATTCCACACAACCATTTCCTAATCCTACAAAAAAAATCGTTAACAAATGTAAAAAAAAAGGCAATTCATAAAATCAAATTTCCCTAGGAGCTAAAAAGTTCACTTCTACCACGCGAGAGTCTCACGCATCTGTTTTTTTTTTTTTTTTATGTTAGGACCTTTTAATACCAGAGCTTTGATCTGACTCAAGTTTTTATTTTATGTGTTTTTTGTTTAATATACATGTGCTGTGCATTCTTCATTTCGATATATTTCTGTATATGATTCATGTAAATGTTTATAATTTTTGTCACTAGTTGTATTTATATTCATGAGCACTCGCAATTCTAATTTGAATATTACTTTTTTACCCCTTTTTTAATTGTTGAAAGACCGTACATTGTAATAAAATTAAAATTAAATGAAACCGTAGTTTTATGCAAAATATCCACTTAACATAAACATAGTTTATTTTGATTTTCCAAGTAATAACATTTCTAGAATTTTAGCGTTAACACTGTGGAAACACATATTTATTCAAATATAACTAAAATTAAAACACTTGAAAATATTTATTCCACCATACTAGTTTCAAGTCATATACGTTAGTTTGGAATACTCCTGAAGATGAGTGACGTATAATTTGAAACCAGTTGGGTTAAATATGTATTTTCAAATGGATTAAACAGTGTTTCAATTTTAATGATCGTTGAATTTCCAAGTAATGTCTAGACTCCAATCTATTTACGAGTATAAGCAGCTGCTAAGTCGTGATAGTCATTAATAGTGTCTTAATAATCCTGTTTTTAACCCTTCCTTCCCTGTGATGTGTAACTAGTACACATTGCTTCTAAAAACTTTAATATCTCTATAAATATAATAAATACTGGGTTCAGGTTTTAGGTATTCCTCCGTAATACATTTACGCGTTGGATGAAAAAATAATATTAATAATAATTAGCACTTATCGG
>CATKWJ010000995.1:0-26855 GCA_949825065.1 Odontocerum albicorne
AAATTTTTAATGGTATTATTACCTACATTTTTTATTTGTACTTTTAATATTCTTCTATTTGTTACACATTTTATTGCCCTATTTCGTTACTTTTAGTTCTTAAACTACTTATTTTATTGTTAAAATTGTGAGTTTTCTAATTTTTAATGGTATTATTACTCACACTTCTTTTTTACTGTCAATATTATTATTATTTTGGTGGTGTATCACATTTAAATTATATTATAAATTTCAATTATATTTTTTATTCCAAATATTTTTATTACATATTCGCTTACAATCTTTAACATACAAACATGCAGTTTCCATGTTGAGGTAGGCATAGAGGGCAGAGCGCCAGATTTTCCTATCTAAATACACATATTTTGCCTTTTCCACATCCATCCACCTTTTCATACAGCTCCCACGATATCTATTACTTCTTAGATTTCCTTCGTTTAAAATATTATACCCTTCGTCCGACAATACTTTTGTTTCGTCGATCTTGAACATTTTCTACCACCGGTCACCCATTAATCTTTTAAAAGAATGAAAAATTAACAGGGCACTGTATTTTACTACGTTTTTTGTCTATCTACAATATTTGAAATGGTTGTAGACTGTTTTTTTAATTTAAGACAATGTCATCAAATTTCTAATTGGTTGGAATAAATTTCTACAAAGCAATAAATCCATCAGGTTATACTGTATACAACAAACAATTTATACAATAAAATAAAACGTTTTTTTTTCAATTTGTCTTTCTTGCCTCGCGGTTGTATTATCAGTAGTGAATGGTGCTTCTACCGATGCCTTAGTAAAGAAATTACTGTATCTCATTCTTGTCTCTCGTCCACGCTCTTAAACTTGTCCCCATCACCAATATGGAATTTTCGAAGAATACCATATGAATATTCTGAAAACAAGTTAATAATTGTTACTCTCTGGTTAATTTTTTTCTACGGGGTATTTTATAGTTTACGACATATTAATTATTTTGTGCCATAATGACTCTTACTCTTAATATCATTACAACCAACATGCTATCTACCTACTAGGGTTGGCAGAGATAACAGATCTCCCCTTCATTTTATCTAAATACGCATCTTTAGCTGATGCTACAAACATACAATATTAAAGAAGAGTATGTGTAACTAGGTTTTTTATTCCTTATTTCAAAATCTGATTTATTTAATCACGTCATAATTTCCTTGTTTTTATCTAACATCTCGTACCTTTTATACAAATCGCAAAAAATATTCGTTTTTCTACAAATTACGAGTATTAGCAACGCTCTCATTTCTACCGCATTTATCTTACTTTTTTCCTATATCTAAGTTTCGCTTGTATATCCCAACCCTTTTTTAATATAAACACCCAACAACCTTTTTTATAATCAATTATATAATAACCCTTTCATTGTGTATGGGTTGATTGCCTTTGTTTATTTGTTTCATTCAAACTTAAATTTATTTAAAGGCTTAATAAGGCTGTTATTATATTATCGTGTTACATATTTATCACTATCGAGTATAGACGTTTCATCAGGAATAGAGGTATGCCATAAAACGCCTCAGTCCAGTTCGGTTAACTGTCTGGCTCTTTATGTCCTTTAAAACAATGCCAACGACCTAAATAAATTAAAGTCGTTAATTTTAAAGGCGTAAGACCTGGAGAAAATCTTATGGATAGGTCATCTTGGAGTCTTAAAAAGTCGTGTTCTATTGCACTGTTCTATCGTATTATAAAATAACACAAACATAATATATTTAATTCATTTATACTGAAAATCGTATTTGATACCTCTGGGCAAATATTCTCCACTAAGCAACATAAGTTGTAATTCTTCATATAAGGTATACTAAAAATAAATGATAATTTTTCATCGGATATATGTTTCACAACCAAAAATAATTTTGTCTATATTGATTTAAGGAGGACATATTCTCTAAAAATTGAGAATTCTAAAGCGAATTTGTTGAGCAAGCAAAAAATATCGAAATATGGGAATACGTGAAAAAACGTTTCGAGAGTAATATTGAAAATTTAGAAAAAACCACAACAAGCCCAATTCTCCATTCTCTTGCGTCTGTATGTCAATATGGACCCGCACCACGGAACGGCAAGCAAAAGAAAAGTGTGATCAAGGTTTTATTTTTATTTTAATTTTAAGCAGGCTGAATTAATTTGGAATATTGTTGTCATTAGAGTGGGTATAATTGGATTAACTAAATCAGCTAGACGTGAACATCAATTATATCAAAATTTGTGATATTGGATTAATCTCACTACCATAAAACTTTTAAAGATAACAGAGGATAGGAATAATATTGTTTTGTTGTTTGCCAACATTCTGAATGCATAATAAGAATGACAACCAAATAATTTAACGACCTTCGTGACTTAGTTGGTAAGACGACTGACTTCCGATCCGGAGGTCGCGGTTTCGATTCCTGCTGGAACCCAGTTTTTTTAACCCAGTTTTTATCAGTCTGATTTCACTTAAAACCTCTCAAACATATTTTTGGTTGATTGAGAAAGATTGCCGAATGGCAGTAGCCCCACAAAGTTGTGCTGTATGTAAAGAAAGTGTTATACATGATTCACACAGCCCACTGAAACAGTTGGAGTATGACATCGTTTCGTCATTTACTCTTTTTTCCGACCACTTCATAAAGTTTATTTCCTTTTTTTGTCGGTCTAACGTCTATAATATGAGATCGCTGCGACGAATTTACGGCATGGCAGTAGCCCCACAAAGTTGTGCTGTATGTAAAGAAAGTGTTATGCATGATTAACACAGGTGCTGCTATAGCTACCAGACGTGATTTGTTTAATTTTAGTGGATTCGAGTTCCAAATCAGAGTGATTTTATGGAGAGTTTGCTCTCTAAACGGCGTTACATAAAATTACCCATTGAAAATTATTAAAATAGGTACAAACATATCATCATGCCGTGTGTTTTTTGGCATACGTATAGAAGTCATCTCTTTACGTCTTTTCTCTAGTATACATACTTACATTTCATTATACATAGTCTTCTGTTTCTTATAGTATCACCTTTACTTTTACTTTTCCCATCTCTTTATATTTTTTATGAGTTCCTCATATATACGAGTATATGATTCAGCTCGTCAAACAGTCTACCGCGCCAGAAAAAAACGCAGCTTCCCCAGGCTATGCATACGATAGGCAGTCACTCACAATGTGGTGAGTAGTTAACACTTCAAAGCTTATGCAAAGGTCTTCTAGCTCAAGCGACTTCACTAAATTCTTGAACGATGGAGAGACATTTCTGAAGTACAGAATTTGGATTAAGAACAATGGAATTCAGCTATCCACTCGTGCTCGGTCATCGTGCTTACGTTTTGTACTTCTGAAAACAAAAGTTTTTCCTTATTATATAATTCTTGCCTGAACGGACAAATTACCCAAACAATGTAAATGAGTGACGTTGGTCTCACTGGAGATGACAAAGTTAGCCAATCTGTGATAGATATATGCAGTCGCATAAAGGGTAAGCAGCTTTAGTACTTGCAGCTTGTCAGCCTCTCCTTTCTCAATTAGGTTCCTGAGAACAACAAAAAATATAGATCAAACTCACATATTAATTGTTTTTTTTTTTTGACATAATAGACCATGAAGATCAAAAGCGGACTCTGGAATTGGGAAAAAACCTTTTTAAATATTTTGTATCTAGAGAACCATTTTTTTTTCTTCTAAAAATCATAAAAAGACTAACCTAATGAATAAATACTTTCAAAAATGATATTTGTTCTAAATTATATTATTATTGTGATGTATTTTAAAAATTGAAAATTAAGTTATGTTGTTGATATAATTCAGTAAATACCTAGATTAATTGTCACTACCCTTCTCACGTTTATCTAGTACCGAATCGAGCATACTTGCATAGCAATTATACATTTATTGGGTGTGAGGGTGAAAATTCTTAAATACAACCACAGGTTTTCTTGAAATCCATCTATCGATTGACACGATAGATTCCGAAAATATCGTTAAAATCGAAATCGCGTTACTGAGACCAGAAACTTGGAAGATACATTCGAGAATATCAAAATGAAACGTACCAAAAATATGTTAAATCTACCAACTTAAAAAATTAAAAGTGATGGCAGTACACGTCATCTAGATATATAATTTACCTCTCCATCGACCTGGCCTTCAGTAGAGAACACTCTGATTGAGGAGGTGAGTACGCGTCATCTAGATATATAATTTACCTCTCCATCGACCTGGCCTTCAGTAGAGAACACTCTGATTGAGGAGGCGAGTACACGTCATCTAGATACATAATTTACCTCTCCATCGACCTGGCCTTCAGTGGAGAGCACTATAATTGAGGAGGCGAGTACACGTCATCTAGATATATAATTTACTTAACAAAACATTGTGAAAATCGTGTGTCTTTTAAATAACACTTTTCTTAACACCGTTATGGTGAAACTACGTAAAAAGCAAGACGCTTAAATTGAGTATATTAATTTTAGAATCAATAATTTTCAGCCAAATGGTGAGAAAATGGAGACATTAAACTCAAAGTAAGGTATAACCTTTCCCCCCTATCAAAACGTTTTTGAACTATGTTCATACTTCTAACTAAAATAACGAGCGCTTTAATGTGATACAGTTTAACAACGCTCGGGCCCGAAGTGTATAAGCTTGAAATACAACATTTTAATCACAGTTCAAAAGTATTTAAACAGTGCTAAACAGACCTATCACTTTTTTATGGGTTGTCGTGTAGAAATTTTCGCAATTAAATTGGAAATCATTAAGTCAAAAATGGAAAGTTAAATATGTATAATCCATTGAATATTTTTATTTTATTTTAATATGAAAAATATTAAATTAATTTTTCCTAAATTTTCATCTCGTAGCACAAGGTCCAAAGTGTACGTGAATATTTTTATACGCCTATACCGAGTCCTTTGCGTTTGCAGAAAAGGGTTCATGTGAAATGATGCGATATGAATTCATAACAAAGTTTGTTTGGGGAAATAAATTAGGTATTCCCTACAAGATGTCTATTTCATTATTTGTTGCAATTTTTCTATTCCGTGGGGGAAGCTTAACGCCCACTGAAACAGTTGGAGTGTGACTTCGTTTCGCCATTTCCTCTTTTTTCCGACCACTCCAGAAAGTTTATTTCCTTTTTTTGTCGGTCTAACGTCTATAATATGAGATCGCTGCGACGAATTTACCTGTGAACAAATAGAAAATACGCTACGAATTCTACTTTTGGTAGAAAAAAAGTTTGCAACATCTCTTCGATAAAAAGGGGAATCGAAAGTTGCCGTGTGTGTTTCTTGAAGAGTTTTTAAAGATTACGTGAATTGTGACTACCTTGCGTTTTTTCTTGAAATCAACTCCAATCCTTCTTGCTTTTTTATATATTATGCTAAAGGTTTTTTTATTATTTTCTAACAGTTTGCTATAAAATTTACCTTTCATGAAAATTCTTTGTCAAAATATAATTCATTTAATTTTTATTTGATAGAACACCTACAAGAAATGAATCAACGAATACACATAAAGATCATTTATAAACAGTCAACAAATCATCAAAAGATCATTTTTAAACAGTCAATAATTTAAATCCCAATCACCAATGTTCTTCTCATACATAGTTCAGTCATGTTATAAGGTTAGATAAATGATAAATAATGTAAATGGAGAAAAACAAACACTCAGCCATCATACTCATAAACCCAGAGAGCGTTGGATCAAATGTATCTTCATCCGAATTAGTGTAGCCTGTTTTATTTCTAAATGTAGCTATGCTGAACAAAGCAGATATTCTAAATTAATTTATTCCAGAGTCACAAGTGATTCCAGAAGACCATTCAAGATTATAATAAAATAACACAAGATGATAGGTACATCTACGAGTTTCGAGAAATTGGTTATCAAAAAAAGAAATATATAACTTTAATATCAAAGAAAATAGAGCAACCCCTCCTTAGGCCATAGACACCGTAAGAATCCCCACTTAACAACTTCAATTAACACTTGCCACTCTGTGATGGATAGCGAGGGACCAGGACTTATATTTAATTTGATTATTCGACGTTTTAATACATAATAAAAATATTTTTATAGCTAATTACAAAAAATAACCTAGCAGATTTTGCATAATTTTAATTTCAAACATTCGTTTTAACCTGGACGCTTAGCGTCCAGCACCGTGGCTGGCGGAATTTTTTAGCACAGTAAGACAAGTGTTAAGCTAATATATAACCTATAATTAGGGTTGCATATCACAGGAACAGACTCCAGTTCTTCTAACATACGACTTATATACATAATATCATAAATGATGGCAAATTCTTGAACGATATTCTCATAAGGAATCCCAGAAATCTAAAAGATTCTTTTATTATCTCGTTAACATGATAATCGAAAGAAAACAAGAGTCGAGGTAAAGTAAATTTGATCAGCTATTTTACCTATTAATATAACGCTTGTATTCCATAAGGAAACTTCAAATTCAATTCCTGATATTGACCACACGAAAAATTCTTTCAAATTCAAGCATTTTATTACCTCGTCAAACGTCTTAAATTATAACACGTCTTGTATATAATTTTTAATTCAATTAAATTATTATAAAATACCAGCATACAGATTAAACAACACGTAAAAATACAAATCGATAAGATACGGGTAATATTTTGTATTTTATATAGTACGTAAGTTACCATGTTATCAATTATCTACAAAAAGTATATAAAATCAGCCATTTTGAAAACCCGATCAATATCTAAATAGATAATTTTATTAAATAATTTAACAATCGACATTATAAGCATTTTGTGAAAGATTGGTGCGAGTTATTGCAAGATGATAGGAGTAACACTTTTCATCCTGATTAAGCTGTATTCGTAACACGGATAAAAAAACAAAACGAAGATTATAGAGGGATTTTCAGAAGAGATTATCGAGAAACAGCTCTCAGGGGGCATTATTCTGAAAAGCTCTTCAGTGGTGTACATAGAATTGAACAATATCTTGAAAAATGTACCGTTCTTTCGTTATCTTGAAAATATCTTATCGTGTGGCATCTACATTGGTTAAGAAATACAATATCGACTAAGATACCATATACTAGCGCTTACAGTTGACTACGGGAAAGGATGTTTGACGAAAGAGACTATTATAAAACAATCAGAATAACAGTATACATATGAGTAGATGGGGGTTGTTTTGCCATCTCTGATATATGCATGTGAAACCCGGATCGGGTACAGAAAACACTTCAAAATGTTTGAATTGATTTATTGGAGATGCTTTTGTTGTGTCTTCAATTTAAAATGAAATTAAGATTCCAAAAAAGTATTTATCCGTAAACATAATGATTAACTTTACGGTTAAAACATTGCTAAAACTCCTTGTGAATGCAGGATAAGGATGATTTTTTTCTTCTTCTTTTCTCGTATGGCTACTATGTCTGTCGCACGTCTAGTTGTTGAGATGCTATCAGCCTGAGAACAGATGACTCTCCACTATTACGATCCTGAGCCACCTACTTCAGAGTCCGCGACTCTCGCATAGCACTTTCTCCATCCAGCAAACTTAAACTTACCTATTACTTCCCAGTATAAGATGCGTTTTGGGAGTCGATGCTCACCCATGCGAATCACATGTCCGGTTCACTTTTACAACTATATCCCCTACAGGTTTACAATTGGAACGTTGCCGGATCGAGACATCCATGACATGACCACTCCATTGGGTCCAAAGGATGCGATGAAGGAAACGCTGATGAAACATTTTAAGGCTCCGAATGTGCCTATTATAGAGAATGTAAGTCTCTGACCCATATGAAATGGTGGAAAGGAAAGCTTTATAGATAAATGCCGTGGACGTATGATACAGCCTCAAAAGTAGACCGATGTTTTTTTCCAGTCCTCTCAGGAATTAATAGAAGGGCACTCCTTCACAATGTGACCAACAGTCCGTCCACATGAGTATCACTCAACATACGCATAATGGAAAACTACTGAAACCCCACCTATGCAAGGCGCAGTGCATCAATGGCCGCACCTTAGACGATTCAGGATACACCACAATAAAAAGAGGCGCGCGTGTTCTCAAAGCTAACGATTCCCGCTGCGAGACGTATCACGCGAATATTGTCATAAATATATTAAAACACCGACTCCAGAACATCACCCCTATAGGGCTCAATCTTTTCAAACGACGTAACCTATAAGGCCAAAGAATATTTCTCATAGTCGCCTTTTGCATCCCAATTTTCCTTTAATAATAAATAAATAAATGACCACTAAGGTCCAAATTATTCCTGTCAGAACAAGTTCGTGTATGGACATATTGATCGTTTTCACGAAATTTTACGAATTGACTTCAAAGAAAGAAACACTGCGGATACTGGTGAGAATTATGAGTTAATAATGTGCAAATTAAAGGATGGCCATAAAAACAAAATGTTGAGGAAAGCTGTCACGAGGCGTGAGATTATTGTACAACAATGTGCCAGTACACACTTCTGCTGCTGCAAAAACAACTTATATAACACTGTGGTTTGAAAAAATTGACGCACCCATATTATTGGCCTGACTTGACTCATAGTGATTATTTTGAATTTTTAAAACTGAAATCCGATTTACGTTGAAAAAGTTACCAAGAAGTGATCTCCGCAATGTTATACTCGTACTATTTTGAGAAGAAAAATTCGTCGCTTAAAAAATATGGACCTACAGGGTTAGTATATTGAAAAATTAAAAGTCGTTTCATTATATAATTTTTTTATATCCTTGTGCAGAAAACTTTTGGAACTTGCGACGTACTTATGTGACGCTGTTTTGTTATAGATTACCAACTCACGAATGCGTTGTTAATGAATTTATAAAATCACTGACACAAAATAAGTTCGGGTGAAAAAAGATCTCAGAAAAACTAAAAATGAAATAATAATAAATGGCACGTTACTAATGAAAACCACTATCCCTACTATCCCCCACACCATTGCCACCACAAATAAATACCTCGAATGTTAGGGCAGATATTGAAGTTATTATGAAATGGATGATAAGTCTTAAAGAACTATTTTGTAAAAACCCGGTGTTGTCTTTAAGCGAATGCCTCCAACTGACTTAATTTCTTGTCTAGAATCATCGCAATCGTATAAATACTGTGATTTCTAAACCAAAAATAAATATTAAAAAATATAAATTACTCAAAAAGGAATAAGTTATAAAAAAGAAATTTTGTGTTTTTTTTTCTACGTGTATAAGTTGCCAGTATAATAAATGCATTACGCAAACCTCATTCATTTCCAACCAAATGAGATGGGAGTTTCATGTCAGCGTACTCCTTGATGTAACTTCTAGGAAACCACAAGATCCATCTTCGTGTAGTCTCCGAGAGAACTAGCAATTCCCTTGGCACCTCAACTACGAAATGTCAGATTCCTTTGACTGTTTACATATCGCATAAAAAAAATACTATCATTTCAAATTATAAAAGTGGGATTCCAATAATATATAATTAATTGTTATTGGGAAAGGATCATGCAAGTGAAAATCCTCGAAAATCGAAAAAAAATAATATTAGGTCCTTACATATGAAATTGGCGTTTTGCCGTACTGGCAACTTTGATCTCAAATATCTTCACTTTGGTTAGGAATTCCAAATTCAAATTTATACAGCTATTTACTCAAGTATTTGTGTTTCGAAAATTATAATTCATTTGTTTTTTCCTCAATTGTTTTTTTTCTTTGCGTCACTCAGTTTACAAAATGGAAAACTTGAAATATCGCGTTATTTAAGAGTACGAGTTCCACCGTGGCACCAGTGCTGCAGAAACGGCTCGAAGGATTAATGATGTGTATGGCGACGGTGCCGCAAAAGAAAACACAGTGCGTTTTTGGTTCCAACGTTTTCGTTCTGGAAATTTCGACCTGCAGAACAAGCCCCGTGGACGGCCGGAGACCAAAGTTGATAATGAAGAATTGAAGGCTATTGTGGAAGCGGATCCATCGCAAACCACGTCCGAGTTAGCTGCAGGCTGCGGTGTTAGTGATAAAACTGTTTTAATCCACTTGAAGCAAATTGGGAAGGTGAAAAAGCTTGAAAGGTGGGTACCTCACGAATTGAGTGAAGCAAATCAACAAACGCGCGTTGACTGCTGCGTTGCATTACTCAACCGGCACAATAATGAAGGGATTTTGAATCGAATCATTACCTGTGATGAAAAGTGGATCCTGTATGATAATCGGAAGTGCTCATCGCAATGGCTGAACCCTGCCGAACCAGCCAAACCATGCCCCAAGCGAAAATTGACTCCAAAAAAGTTACTTGTGAGCGTTTGGTGGACTAGTGCTGGTGTCGTTCACTACAGCTTTCTTAAATCTGACCAGACGATTACGGCAGATGTCTATTGTCAGCAACTGCAAACCATGATGGAAAAGCTAGCTGCTAAACAACCGAGGCTGGTTAATCGCTCTAGGCCACTGCTGCTTCATGATAACGCTAGACCACACACTGCACAACAGACGGCTACCAAATTAGAAGAGCTTCAATTGGAATGTCTAAGACATCCACCGTACTCTCCGGACCTTGCCCCAACAGATTACTATTTTTTTCGAAATTTGGATAACTTCTTGCAAGGGAAAAAATTCAACTCCGATGGGGCAGTCCAAACCGACTTCAAAGATTTTATTGATTCCCGTCCGAATGGTTTTTTTAGTAAAGGGATCGATGAACTACCTATGAGATGGCAAAAGTGCATAGATAGCAATGGTACATACTTTGATTAAATAAATATATTATATTAAAAAAAAATCAACTTTATGTTCCTCCCAAACAAAACGCCAATTTCATATGTAAGGACCTAATATATTGTTGTAATATAAGCATAATATTGCTGGCGAAGATCCTCAAAACTAGGAGAAATAATAATTGTAAGGGATCTTGCTGGTAAAGATTCTCAGAACTGAGAAAATTATTTGAACAAAGATAGGAATCATACTGATAAAAATTCTCAAAACTGACAATATTAATTGTTACAGGGTTAGAGGTCATGCTGGTGAAAATTCTCAAAACTGGGAAAATTAAAAGTAACAAGATAGAGATCATGCTATTGAAGGTTCTCAAAACTGGAAATATAACCGACAGGACGAATATTTGTGTTAAATACTCATGATTTCACACGGGCTCAATGTGAACTCTTATTTGGTACTTCAATTAAATTTATTTTGAATCTCATTCTAATTTCATTTTTACTGTTCATATTTTTAGCCATAGTTTCGTAGATGTGTGAAAACCTATGAATGATAAAATATGGAATGAAAGTATATGATATACGAGGCATATCCAGAAACTAAGTGTACTGAATTTTTGTAGGTTACAATTTTTTTAATTTAAACAAAAAAATTACGTGGTTACCGTAGTACATATGTAAGCTATTTTTCGACATAGTCGCCATTCCTCTCAATGCAGGTGGTGAAGCGGGGTATCAACTTTTTGATGCCTTCCTCGAAGTAGTTTCCCGCCAACCCCTCCGTCCACTTCTTTACCTCCTCCTTTACCTCCTCGTCGGTTGAAAACCTTTTTCCACCCATGTGCAGCTTCAAGGAGGTAAAGAGATAGTAATCTGAAGGTGCTAGGTCAGGGGAATGCGCGGTATGGTTCAGGACATCCCATTTAAACGAGGCGAGCAGTTCCTTCGTGGCGTTGGCCGTGTGTGGTCTTGCATTGTATGTGGTCTTGCCTCTCCTCTTGTTCTGAATCGCCCTCCGCAATTTTTTTAGGGTCTCACAGTATCTTGCAGAGTTGATGGTCTCCCCTTGAGGCATATATTCCATTAAAATTATGCCTTGACAGTCCCAAAACACGGATGCCATGATTTTCTTGGCTGAAATTGTGGTTTTGAACTTTTTGGCGGAGGGTGAAGAGGTGTGACGCCTCTGTTGAGACTGCCTTTTGGTTTCAGGCGTGTAGTGTGCAACCCAAGTTTCATCTCCAGTAACGATGGAGCGGAGAAATTCATCTCCATGGAGTTTGCAGCGCCTCAAAAACTCTTGCCTGTTTACAAAATTTCGCACTTGGCGGGAGATTGGTTTGACATTTTTCACGAAACGTGTTGTCGCGTCGACACTTCTCAACGTAATGACCTCGAACCGGTCTCGTTGCGGAGGGGAAGGGTCAGGCTACACGGAAGTGTAGCCAACATGTCGAAAATAAAATCCATCCGGTCGTGAGAGCCTCAGTACACTTACTTTCTGGATACGCCTCGTATTATAAAAAAATGCAGATTAAAAGAAGATTCAGTATTTATGAAAAAAAAAAAAAGGACAAGCGAGATGAATGATGGAAGATTTACAAAAAAAATCTTTACCATTGGAGTATAAGGTATGTTGTTGTCGTTGCTGGGCCTCGTAGTCGAGGATCCCTTCGTCATTCCTACGTCAATTCATTTAGATAACGAACCTGTTCCGTAAAGTTTTTCATTTCATTCTTACTTTTTTCTCATCTTTTAAGTGAGTGAGCTATTGCACATCAGCAAACTCACCAACCACACCAGTGTACTGGATCCGATGGCACATCTGAAAACGACCGCAGCACACCGGCATTGTTTTTGTTTTCTTTCCTTTTTTTAAATAATAGATATGATCGAAGTCATAGGTATTCTTATACCCTCGAATACTACTAGGAAAAAATGCCTGTGTGATTCGAGGGGAGTAGCACAACGTGGGTTTCAAACCGGCGACCTTCCGCACGGAAGTCCAGTGCGTTACCGCGCAGCCAAGCATCTCAGAAGGTATGAGAAGTTTGAGAAACCTTAAAAATTGTGGCACGACCAAATGAATAAAATTCTAAAAACGGATAGTGTTTTTTTATAATTATTATTATTTTATATTTCCATGTAAATATCTTGTAGATTTATTCCTTAAAAATAGTTTTATCCCATCAACTAGCTTTTGCTCCGTAATAATTATTGGTATCCATGAACGTGTCTTAAACATAGGAAAGGAAAATAATGTTTGAGTAAAAGTAACATAAATGAAAACAAAAGATAAATCTGAACAAACAAAGGCATTCAGGTGGAAATTGTACAGGTGTTAGAGGCGAGGATTATTTTGATATAAATTCAATAAATATTGTTTCTTAAGATTTTTTTAAAGATTAATAAGGATAAAGTGCATTTAATTGAGTTAGATAAATCATTCCAAAATCGAATTAAATGAAACCCAAAAGTATAATGGGAGAGTATGCATGTGAGGTGTATGGACATGGCAAAACCGAAAGATGTGTACCAGAATAGCATGAAATGAAGGAAGATCTGTTATTTCTGTTCCCTCAATAGGAAAATAGAGTGATGGGGATGACATTGCGACTTACATGGTTTTGTTGGTAAAACACCTGTTTTCATACCTCGGGTTGTTAACTTAATTATTTTATTTGTATTTTTATCATCGTTTTCTTAGTTTTGCAACCCTTAAAAGGTACAGGTTATTGTAATCCAATCGCTTTATGTACATTATTTTTTATTTGCCTAAGTCTTACCTTCTGAAATATAAAATAATGAATCCATGGAAACATAGATTGAATATGAATTCATTAGTTATGTGTTTAATTTTGTTTTTATCTTGAGGACTTCATTCGAACGATTTTGAATTCTTGTGCGTTTTACCTTCAGAATTTTTGGTTAACAATACTATAGAACAGAAAATAACATCAATTTTCTCTGTTTTCAACAAAATCTTAATGCATGGTTATCAACACGTCGCTTTTCTGTTGAAGCAGGCAAAGAAGACGGCGATTAACTTTTCTAAAGTTAAATCTTCCCTTCCTCTAGATTCCCACACTTGTTTATGAACAATATATGTATTTCATTTCCTTAATTAAAAACTTCATCCAATTAGTTCCCTCATTTTATTTCTAGGCCTTTTTCTATCAAACCTTTTCAGGTTTTTCAATCAATCTTACATGAGTCATTCACTTGAAATGCCTTAATCAGATTTATAAATCTCAAAATTTATATTATTAATTTTTTTGTTTTGTTTGCAATACAATAGGAAAATTTATCCATAAGTAAAAATGTTAATTATCATTTCTACTTTTGTTTGAGCATTTCTATATGTAGTGCTTATCAAGTCTAAAATTTTAAATTAGTAAAATCGTGTTAAATAATATTTCAAAGTTGACCTTATCTTTCAACAAAGCGTCCCATTTGATTATCCCACCAGTCTCCAACGCAAATTACCTGTTTTACATTTTGATATCCGAAACTGCTTGCAAACTTTGACACTAAAGTTGTTTTGCCTACTATTCAAAAGGTAATGGTTACCTTGAAATAAGTCTTCTAGTTTTTTTTAAACAAAGATAAACTATTCAAATTCCAAAAGTATCTGAATAAAATTAATGTGATTATAGTATCAATAGTATCTGAATAAAATGAATGTGATTATAGTATCAATAGTATCTGAATAAAATTAATGTGATTATAGTATCAATAGTATCTGAATAAAATTAATGTGATTATAGTATCAATAGTATCTGAATAAAATTAATGTGATTATAGTATCAATAGTATCTGAATAAAATTAATGTGATTATAGTATCAATAGTATCTGAATAAAATCAATGTGATTATAGTATCAATAGTATCTGAATAAAATTAATTTGATTTTAATATTTTTTATTACAAACCCTCAAGTTATATAGTTTCAGTCTCAACCAACTTCAAACAACTTAAAAATATATTTCTTAATAAACATTCAGTGTTATTGCATGGAGTAGAATCATGGACCCTCAAAGTTAGTAATATGAACCGACTGGAAGCATTCGAAATGTAGATGCACCGGAGAATGCTACGGATACCCTGGATGGATATGGTAAGCAACACAAGGGTTCTTCAAAGAGGCAAAGTTGATCGAGAGTTGCTGATTAATATTAAAATCCAAAAGGTGTCTTACTTGGGTCATGTACTTAGAGGAGCAAAGTACAAATTACTGCACCTGATCATCCAAGGCAAAATAGAAAGCCGAAGAGGTGTTGGCAGGAGGTAAATCTCCTGGCTCCGCAATACACGTGATAGGACTGGCATAATGGGCGTTGGAGATCTTTTTCGGGCTGCCGGGGACAAAGATGTCTACTCTCAGGTGATATTCAACGTTGGGGGGACCTGACATGACACTGGGAAGAAGAAGAATAAACATTTGATATTTAGAATATTTCATATTAAAAAACTACTTTGTAGTTCCACTAGTACAATAATCCTCGCGACACGTCTTTCTGCCTCCTTTCTCTAGGCTCTCTTCAAGCGGAATTATCCCGGTTTGCTAGGAATGCAAAACTTATGCAAAATTTATGTGTATGTATGTATGTGGCCTGTTGACCCAAAGGTTTTTTTAATAAGTGGTGAAAATGTATGCACGCTTTTGTTATGTATGACTGTTTTATTTTCACTGACAGCTTTATGTTTATTTAATATACATAAAGCTGTCACTGAATTATGTAAATCTAATATTTAGGATTATTTGTTTTTTGTATCTTTTGTCGTTTATAAAATAATGACTGTACTTTCTTTGAAATTATGATTAATCTCTGTAATAAATAAGCTTTACAAATGCTGGTCACTTATTATTTTATGGATAACGCTTATGTTTTTGTGTTATACCAATGTTCTTTTGTATCATTTCAATATGCAGTAAAGGTTAAATATGTATTCAAAAAGGTTTCTTATATAACTCGAATTTTCCACGCCTACTACTGAGAATTAAACTTCGAAGGCTCGATTAATGGAAATGAAAATATTGTTATCTCCCAGTTGCATTCTTTCATATGTTAGAACCATTAATTTGAATATGCCAAATGGTACAAAAAATGAAACGAATGCCACGAATTGTCTGTTTAAGAGTGCTATACAAACTAAACAAACATAACAAATAATTGTCGAGATATTTCAGTAAACATATTTTGAACATTTATATAAAATATTCAAATCAAATCGAGTGGTTAACCGACCCAGATTTGATAATGTTCTATCAATAACAAATAAAAAACGCTTAAATATCACAAGCCTTCAAACAAATTTCTTATAAAAACAATTCGTTGAATTGTCAATACTACAGCATTATCAATGTACGAGTAATTGTGTATATTATGGGAAAAATATCCTTTTTCATAACTAATATTACGAAGGATAAATAATTCTGACTTTTTTTAAACTAATTTTAGTATCGTTCAACGAACCCTTGCTTGGTTTATTTTAATGTTTTGTTTTCTTTTATCAATGTTGACCTAAATTACTTTAATCCGGGACTTAAATTCACTTATATTAAACTAATCACGTCTGACAGCTATAAAAGCGCCCGAGCCAGTTGTATTACACTTTCTTCGTAAACAGTACAGCCCATGTGGCAATCTCCTCAAATCAACTAGAATGAGGTTTGTGAGGCCTCAAGTGAAAACCAGAATGAAAACATATTTTTTTTAATACTCGGTTTAGCGGAAATCATACTCGTAATATTCAGGTCTGAAAACAGGTGTTTTACCAACAAGGCCATGAATGTCATTTGTTTATATATTTATAATGTATTGTAAATTCACATGGAAATAAGCTCTGACAGATATTCTTGATTATTAATGCTTGCAAGAGGAATGACTTGTATGATAGCAAGAGTTTTTGGGAACTCTTGGGCGTGGTGTTTTTTTATGATTATGTGCGGTATATTGTGTGATGAACGTTTTGGTCTGTCTGGAGTGATGAAATGTGAATGGTTTGATTCGCGTGATATGTGCATATATAATTGAATGTCACTGTTTGTCAGATTGATGAGAATATGCAACGGAGTTTTATATAATCAAAAATGAGGAAGAAATATCGGTTTATATTTTCATGCTATATGTCCTCAGTGAGATACAGGCAAAAGCCTAGTTTACTGGGGTCACGGCAAATGAAAGGCAACAAACCTAGATCCATTAAAATTGTGTATTTAAATTAAGTTACCTATTGTGTTTTCGTGAATTGTGTATTTTATATATTTCTTGTCATGGGTAAATAAAATAAATAAAATGATAAAACTTCGAAACTTAATAAAACTACATAAAATCTGTAAGTTTTTTATTAGAATTCAAATGAACACGTAATTCTTGAGATTATTTTGGACACAGAAAATAAAGAATTAATTAAATCCCTTAATGCTCCAAGTAAACTATCAAGAATTTTAACTTAATGCTCCAAGTAAACTATCACAGGCCTTACTTTTATACTGAAGTAGCAGTATAGGATATGGCTCACACAGGAGAGCGTTGATTGGCTAAGTCACGCGACCGCACTGACCATTTCACAAATAAATTAACTGCCTACATCAAGCTATTCTCGTGCAAGAACCGCACCAAAAAAACAGAGGCAACAAATTTAATAATTATAACCATCTTAGAAGAAATGTTATAAAAATATGTATTTAAGGACTGCTATCAACATCAAATTGGTCTCATATGTGTTTTTAGTACAGTTCTTGCACGGATATAACATAGGTTTATATAGGAAACTGTAAATTAATGTTACAAAATCTAAAGTCATGGTGATGAAAAAGTGTGAAAGAAAAAGTAAATGATATACGGGTGAGTAATAAAAGATTAAAACAAGTTGAAAAATTCTGCTAATAATGTAATTTTTCTTCGATATAAGAGTTACGAGGGATATCTAATCTAGTGTAGCGGTAAGAAAACAGTCAATGGGGAACTAAAACATATTTCATCAAACCGGATAGAATCAAAATCTGCTAAGATGATAGTTCATAATAGCATTTTAATGCCAACTTTGACGTATGGGAAATAAACCAGTACTTAAAATACTGAAAAAAAAACAAATAAATGCTTTAGAAACGCGTGGCATTAGAAGAATACGTGAGGACTCAATGTATGATGGAATGCGACATGAGTTGATAAAAGAGGAATGTGAAATTAATTGTATTGAGTAAAATGAAAAAGATTATTTTGAGATAATTTGGGCACGTTAAACAATTGAATGAAGAAAAACTAACAACACAAATAAATGGTTCAAATTTGAGTGAAACACGTGGTCACCAAAGAAGGTGTGGTTGGACCAAGTGAATAAAATTTTGAAAAAAAAAACAGTGTAAGAAGGTGAAAAATCGTGTAAGCTGTATGAGACGGTGTTTGTATGTGGAAGAGGCGAAATATGTGTGTCACGGTAGAAAAATCTGACGCTCTCTCTTATCTACCTACTCCATCAGGAAAACGACGTGATGGTTTGTAAATATTTTAATATTTTTTATTTATTGATGATAGTTCACAACAGCGTATTTGCTACAACATTGTCGTTTGGGAGTGAAACGTAAATATGGAAATTTTATTAAAAGAGTCAAGTAAATGAGTCGGAAATATATGTTTTGAGAAGAATATGTTATGTGTCATAACACATGGAATGAACTTGTTGGACGAATTTTCCAATATTAATATCTTACATATCTCGGTGGATTCATTAAGGTTTGAGAAACACGAGTAATCATTCTTCCTATGGTTATAAATTTTTAGACTTGTATATGTTTAACTTATATAACTTTCTTATTTTTTATTAAATTGGGTTTACTTGTACCAAATATTAAATAAATTAAATCAATCACGTAAAATATGTTTCTAGCTGTATGAGTCTACCCTTGAACGAGAAAATTTTGATTTTATAATGGAATAAATTCCTTGACGTCGAATTTTTCCTAAACTTTTCTTCAATACTGAATTATTAAATACCTAAATTATTCTTCAATACTGAAATTCTCGGAATAAGATGTTTCGCAGTATTACTTTCGCAGTGTTATTATCTTTTGACTTTTGTAACTTAATAAAGTATTATCTTCAATTATGATACTTTGTTATTTATACAAATACTACTAAAAAAAACATGATTGTTTTTCAATCCTGCGTTGCTCGAGAAATTGATTTTGTTTAAATAAGTAAAAAAAATTAAAAGCTTCCAACAAAAATCCTCCGCGGCCTACTTGGTTAGACGCTTAACTTTAGGTTGCGGGTTCGATCCCCATTGAAACTCGTTTTTTTTATAAACGGTTCTAGTCTGATTTTCACTTAAAACTTATTTAAACACGTTTGTGGTCATTGAAAGAGATGCCACGTGGCAATTAATTTTAATTTTGAATGCTTAAATATATATTAATTTATTTATCACATGCCGTTTGGAGGAAAATTGGATGGATTCGGGTTCAATTTCCTATAGTAAACGAAAAACATTGTCCTAGACTATGTTTTTCAAATGTATACCTGGAATGTTTTTCAAATGTATATCTGTTTTTGTTTTTGAAAATAAAAATACCATCACATACTTATTGGAGGAAAATTTAAACCACAATCTAAGAATTCGGGTTCAATTTCCAATAGTAAACGGAAAAACTGTCCTAGACTATGTTTTTCAAATTTATACCTGGAATATTTCTTTGTTTTTTTTTTAATAAAAATACGTCACATGCTTATTGGAGGAAAATTTAAACTACGTTCTAGGGATTCAGGTTCAATTTCCAATAGTGAACGAAAAAATCTGTCCAGGACTAAGTATTTCAATGTTATACCTTGAATAACTCTGCTTTGTTTTTTTAAATAAAAATACCATTCTGCAATGAGCTCTCTTGGCTACGTTTTGAATATTTATAGTAATATATTAAGTACTTGACAGTTCAAATGGTCCTGATTGGTTCAAAAATGTATATTGTCTTGAAACACATATTGTATATTCAACTAAGGTTTTCAATAATATTATTTACTCATATTCACAAACTCCGTAAAATACTCGTGATATAACAGGAGGGGTGCCCAAGTTATCAGATATTTTGTTAATAGAATTCATAACGATACGACACGACTATCCCTTGTGGTCAGGTAAAACTATTAACCGTCTTGAGGAAAGAAGACGTCTAGCGTGTATTGGTGTATTGTGTACAAGCTGTTGCACTTCAGCAAGCAATATTCACAATCTTGATAATTCAAACCCTAAGTTTTAATGGCAAGGAATTGAAATTCCAAAACGATCGACAGGTTTCATATGTTGCAGCGTTTCGTTAGGCAAAGTTTTACGATTTAACAAAGACAGTTAAATTTAGATTAAGATTTAAAAAACAGAGTTTATGAATATATAAAAAGAAGTAACTTTATTTTTTTCTTAACAAACAATACGAATCTAAAGTTTTTGTAATGGATTCATTTACTTAAGTGTTGCGAATAGCTATATATAAAATGAAGGGTGCAAGTGATATATTTTTGTTTTTTCACCCAGCGACCTACCAGTTCTTATTGTTTTCCGAATAATACCCGCCCCTCGAGCCGTCTTTATTTATTATTTAATAATACAATACCTTCATTAAATATTCCCTACGCAACAAGAATATTTCTGCCCTTTCTTTGTCCATTCCTAAATGCCCTAAATTTTAGCCAACTAAAACCCAAAATGCTACCCAAGTATCTTCCGTTTCCTGAAAGTGCTTCGATACTGTTTTAAATTGCCTAATAATATTAAATTCTTTATAAAATTCCAAAATTTATCATTCAAAGGATACCTGTGACCGGCGAGACCGTTTTTAATTTACTTTGAAGTCAAGTTGAGAAAATTGGGTCCTATAAAAAGTATCAAAAAAAATGTTTCTTGAAAGCAAAGTATATTAAATACCGCTGTCGTTAGTAAACTTAAAATCTTTTGCTTGAAATTTACTTGCAAGTTGTATGAAAAAGAATTTCGACGAATAATTTTAACTGTTAGTAATATAATATAATATTTGTATCAAACTGGAGAACGTATTTTAAAATATTCTACAAACTCAAACACTTGCTCGAATGAAACATAACTCCAACAAAAAAATATTTGTTTCTAGTTTGTTGTGTTCTAAAATGTGATATGTTTTCGCTGGAATATTTAAATATTTACTTAGTTTTAGTATAAATACCAAACTCATGGCCACAATTTCATAGTTGGTAAAAAAAACAACATAGGCATAAAACATGTCTAGGTTGAGATTTAAAAGCTTGTTTCTATTTTGGCAATTTATTGTTATGCCTCTTGAAGTTTAAGGTCAACATGTTAAACTGAACAAGTTAAACCGACAAAGTAATATTTCTTTTTAATCGTTTTTAAACACGCTTAACATATATATATATATATATATATATATATATATATATATATATATATATATATATATATATATATATATATATATATATATATATATATATATATATATATATATATATATATATATATATATATATATATATATATATATATATATATATATATAAATATATATATATATATATATATATATATATATATATATATATATATATATATATATATATATATATATATATTTTTTTTTTTTTTTTAATTAACTTTTTTATATCTTATCGAAAGCCCGTTTTCAAATTATTTGAATCAAATGATAACTTAAAATTATTTCAATTATTGTTTATTTATCTGTTTTCCTTTTGATATAAACAAAGTAAAGAAACCATTTTAAACATAATAAAAAATCTGTGTTTAAAATAATTACATTACTAATGGGAGATTGTAAAAATTGATCTAGATGAAAGCCTGGCAAATATGGACATTGTTTATTTTATGGCATTGTATTTTTAATCTAAAAACGTACTGAGTATAAGTTCGATTTGCCTGGATGCTGGATTAGTTGGCCGCTAAAATGGACTCAAAGTTTTTATATCAGTATTTTATGCTTATCTTTTATCTGAATAAACACACATACAGTAGGTAACATTTGAAGTGGTATTTCAAACGATGAAGTAAGACGGAAAGTATTCTGGGTATTGAACTTCATCAACGTTTGTTTTAATTTATATAACACTTTAAGCAATTTTTATTTGATATAGGCAAAAAGTTTTCTTATTTTTTTAATAGTCATTGCTTAGAACGAAGTATAATCCAAAAAATCATCATAGTCAAGAGTACAAACTAATAGAATTCAAGTTATACAATATCAAGAAAGACGTTTAAATTATTATATTGAATATGAGATATGCGTTCATTATCGAAGACATTTGATGTAGAAAGATTATAGCAATGAAGAATGTTTTTTTTCTGTGAAAGTAATGACGTGTGGCATAATCTTTATCAGAAACACAAAGTTATGACGTGTGGCATAATCTTCATCAGTAACACCAAGTTATGACGTGTGGCATAATCTTTATCAGGAACACAACGTTATGACGTGTGCCATAATCTTTATCAGAATACACAAAGTTATGACGTGTGGCATAATCTTACTCAATAATCATAATACACTGAAACTTCATACTTTTCACCCGAAAACTCCCATATATGACCAAGTTTACAAATATATGTACTAAATCATTACAGAAATATTGTTTGTTCCACGTGTTTCCATGTTTTTCGTCTCAAACCTCTATTTTGCGAAATTTCTAGGTTTAACCTCAATATTTTCAATAATACACTGAAACTTCATACTTTTCACTCGAAAAACTGCCATAGGCGACAAAATTTTCAACCATATGTACAAAATCACTACAAAATTATTGTTTGTTCCACGTGTTTCCATGTTTTTCGTCTCAACCCTCTATTTTGCGAAATTTCTATGTTTAACCTCAATATTTTCCATAATACACTGAAACTTCATACTTTTCACTCGAAAACTGCCATTGACGACCAAAATTACGAATATATGTTCAAAATCACTGCAAAATTATTGTTTGTTTCGCGTGTTTCCATGTTTTTCATCTCAAACCTCTAATTTTGCGAAATTTCTATATGTAACCTAATTATTTTTCATAATATACAGAAACTTCTTACTTTTCACTCGAAAAACTGCCATTGACGACCAAGTTTACAAATATATGTTCAAAATCACTACAGACGTATTGTTTGTTCCACGTGTTTCCCTGTTTTTCGTCTCAAACCTCTATTTTGCGAAATTTCTATGTTTAACTTCAATATTTTCCATAATACACTGAAACTTCATACTTTTCACCCGAAAACTCCCAAATATGACCAAGTTTACAAATATATGTTCAAAATCACTACAAAAATATTGTTTGTTTCACGTGTTTCCATGTTTTTCGTCTCAAACCTCTATTTTGCGAAATTTCTAGGTTTAACCTCAATATTTTCAATAATACACTGAAACTTCATACTTTTCACCCGAAAACTCACATATATGACCAAGTTTACAAATAAATGTACTAAATCACTACAGAAATATTGGTTGTTCCACGTGTTTCCATGTTTTTCGTCTCAAACCTCTACTATATTTTGCGAAATTTCTTGGTTTAACCTCAATATTTTCAATAATACACTGAAACTTCATACTTTTCACTCGAAAAACTGCCATTGGCGACAAAGTTTACGACTATATGTACCAAATCACTACAAAATTATTGTTTGTTCCACGTGTTTCCATGCTTTTCGTCTCAAACATCTATTTTGCGAAATTTCTATGTTTAACTTCAATATTTTCCATAATACACTGAAACTTCATACTTTTCACCCGAAAACTCACATATATGACCAAGTTTACAAATATATGTTCAAAATTACTACAAAAATATTGTTTGTTTCACGTGTTTCCATGTTTTTCGTCTCAAACCTCTATTTTGCGAAATTTCTAGGTTTAACCTCAATATTTTCAATAATACACTGAAACTTCATACTTTTCACCCGAAAACTCACATATATGACCAAATTTACAAATAAATGTACTAAATCACTACAGAAATATTGGTTGTTCCACGTGTTTCCATGTTTTTCGTCTCAAACCTCTACTATATTTTGCGAAATTTCTTGGTTTAACCTCAATATTTTCAATAATACACTGAAACTTCATACTTTTCACTCGAAAAACTGCCATTGGCGACAAAGTTTACGACTATATGTACCAAATCACTACAAAATTATTGTTTGTTCCACGTGTTTCCATGCTTTTCGTCTCAAACATCTATTTTGCGAAATTTCTATGTTTAACTTCAATATTTTTCATAATACACTGAAACTTCATACTTTTCACCCGAAAACTCACATATATGACCAAGTTTACAAATATATGTTCAAAATTACTACAAAAATATTGTTTGTTTCACGTGTTTCCATGTTTTTTGTCTCAACCTCTATTTTGCGAAATTTCTAGGTTTAACCTCAATATTTTCAATAATACACTGAAACTTCATACTTTTCACCCGAAAACTCACATATATGACCAAGTTTACAAATAAATGTACGTAATCACTACAGAAATATTGGTTGTTCCACGTGTTTCCATGTTTTTCGTTTCAAACCTCTACTATATTTTGCGAAATTTCTTGGTTTAACCTCAATATTTTCAATAATACACTGAAACTTCATACTTTTCACTCGAAAAACTGCCATTGGCGACAAAGTTTACGACTATATGTACCAAATCACTCCAAAATTATTGTTTGTTCCACGTGTTTCCATGCTTTTCGTCTCAAACATCTATTTTGCGAAATTTCTATGTTTAACCTCAATATTTTCCATAATACACTGAAACTTCATACTTTTCACCCGAAAACTCACATATATGACCAAGTTTACAAATAAATGTACTAAATCACTACAGAAATATTGGTTGTTCCACGTGTTTCCATGTTTTTCGTCTCAAACCTCTACTATATTTTGCGAAATTTCTTGGTTTAACCTCAATATTTTCAATAATACACTGAAACTTCATACTTTTCACCCGAAAACTCACATATATGACCAAGTTTACAAATAAATGTACTAAATCACTACAGAAATATTGGTTGTTCCACGTGTTTCCATGTTTTTCGTCTCAAACCTCTATTTTGCGAAATTTCTATGTTTAACTTCAATATTTTCCATAATACACTGAAACTTCATACTTTTCACCCGTTAACTCCCATATATGACCAAGTTTACAAATATATGTTCAAAATCACTACAAAAATATTGTTTGTTTCACGTGTTTCCATGTTTTTCGTCTCAAACCTCTATTTTGCGAAATTTCTATTTTTAACCTCAATATTTTCCATAATACACTGAAACTTCATACTTTTCACTCGAAAACTGCCATTGACGACCAAAATTACGAATATATGTTCAAAATCACTGCACAATTATTGTTTGTTTCGCGTGTTTCCATGTTTTTCATCTCAAACCTCTAATTTTGCGAAATTTCTATATGTAACCTAATTATTTTTCATAATATACAGAAACTTCTTACTTTTCACTCGAAAAACTGCCATTGACGACCAAGTTTACAAATATATGTTCAAAATCACTACAGACGTATTGTTTGTTCCACGTGTTTCCCTGTTTTTCGTCTCAAACCTCTATTTTGCGAAATTTCTATGTTTAACTTCAATATTTTCCATAATACACTGAAACTTCATACTTTTCACCCGAAAACTCCCATATATGACCAAGTTTACAAATATATGTTCAAAATTACTACAAAAATATTGTTTGTTTCACGTGTTACCATGTTTTTCGTCTCAAACCTCTATTTTGCGAAATTTCTAGGTTTAACCTCAATATTTTCAATAATACACTGAACTTCATACTTTTCACCCGAAAACTCACATATATGACCAAGTTTACAAATAAATGTACTAAATCACTACAGAAATATTGGTTGTTCCACGTGTTTCATGTTTTCGTCTCAACCTCTATTTTGCGAAATTTCTAGGTTTAACCTCAATATTTTCAATAATACACTGAAACTTCATACTTTTCACTCGAAAAACTGCCATTGGCGACAAAGTTTACGACTATATGTACCAAATCACTACAAAATTATTGTTTGTTCCACGTGTTTCCATGCTTTTCGTCTCAAACCTCTATTTTGCAAAATTTCTATGTTTAACTTCAATATTTTCCATAATACACTGATACTTCATACTTTTCACCCGAAAACTCCCATATATGACCAAGTTTACAAATATATGTTCAAAATTACTACAAAATATTGTTTGTTTCACGTTTTTCATGTTTTTCGTCTCAAACCTCTATTTTGCGAAATTTCTAGTTTAACCTCAATATTTCAATAATACACTGAAACTTCATACTTTTCACCGAAAACTCACATATATGACCAAGTTTACAAATAAATGTACTAAATCACTACAGAAATATTGGTTGTTCCACGTGTTTCCATGTTTTTCGTCTCAACCTCTACTATATTTTGCGAAATTTCTTGGTTTAACCTCAATATTTTCAATAATACACTGAAACTTCATACTTTTCACTCGAAAAACTGCCATTGGCGACAAAGTTTACGACTATATGTACAAAATCACTACAAAATTATTGTTTGTTCCACGTGTTTCCATGCTTTTCGTCTCAACATCTATTTTGCGAAATTTCTTGGTTTAACCTCAATATTTTCCATAATACACTGAAACTTCATACTTTTCACTCGAAAAACTGCCATTGACGACCAAGTTTACAAATATATGTTCAAAATCACTACAGACGTATTGTTTGTTCCACGTGTTTCCCTGTTTTTCGTCTCAACCTCTATTTTGCGAAATTTCTATGTTTAACTTCAATATTTTCCATAATACACTGGAACTTCATACTTTTCACCCGAAAACTCCCAATATGACCAAGTTTACAAATAAATGTACTAAATCACTACAGAAATATTGGTTGTTCACGTGTTTCCATGTTTTTCGTCTCAAACCTCTACTATATTTTGCGAAATTTCTTGGTTTAACCTCAATATTTTCAATAATACACTGAAACTTCATACTTTTCACTCGAAAAACTGCCATTGGCGACAAAGTTTACGACTATATGTACCAAATCACTACAAAATTATTGTTTGTTCCACGTGTTTCCATGCTTTCCATGC
>CATKWJ010000996.1:0-39542 GCA_949825065.1 Odontocerum albicorne
ATTTGAAATTTGAGGCGACAGGCAATATATCAGAATCAGAAGATTTTGTCGAGGTACAGGTGAAGTAGATTCTGATTTGGAGGCCAGTGAAGGATATGAAGAAATATTATTTACATCAAAACATGGATTCGAATGGAGTTCATTACCACCTCCATCCTCAAGGCGTCGGGCATCAAATATTATCACCGAACATATTGGACTGAGAAATTCAAGTATAAATGTATGTTCATATATTATATATTTTGTCTGTTTGTAAATTAAGAGAAGATGTCAGGTTTCTTCAGATAAATTGGAACCAATTAAGTGGATTTTAAAAGTCTTTGTGGATGCGTACAAGACCAATTATTCTTCATCTTCAAATATGACTGTAGATGAAAGTTTGGAACCTTTAGAGGGAATTGTCCATTTCGCGTGTACATGAAGTCTAAACCTGGTAAATATTGCGTCAAAATTTGAGTTGCTGCTGACTCTACGACGGCATAAATAACAAATTTACAGGTTAATTCTGGTATGATAAATAATCGCAGAGAGGTATAATAAATCAAGATCACCGAGTAGTTATGAAAATAGTTCTAACCGCAGTGTGACACTAACAGGGGGATAACCACAGATATTTTTTTTACCTCCGTCTAATTAGCCGATAATCTTTTGTTACAAGGTTTAACTCTAACTGGCACGCTTCGAAAAAAAAATCATTTGAATTTTCGCCGTCTAGAGAGAAAACAATAATTAGTAGTATGCTTAGTTTTGCTGAAAATAAAATACTTGTTTCGTATGTACCACATAAAATAAAGCAGTATTATTATTATCCTCTCAATTCAATGATGCAGAAATTGATAATTCAGAAAAACAAAACCCACTAATTATAAATCATTATACAATAATAATACCAACATTGGAGTAGATACAGGAGACCAAACGACTAGAGAGTACTCTTGCTCAAGGTCAACGAGAAGATGGCCTTTCCGTATTTTTATGGAAATTATAGATATGGCTGCATTGAATGCATACCTCTTATGGATAGACAAATATCCAGAGTGGAAAACAAAATAATAAATGCCGCCGAAAACATTTCATAAGAGAGTAAAATTGGAATTGGCCAAGCCCAATATCCTAAAAAAGAAAAATATCAACATTAAATATGACACGCAAAAACAAGGTGCCTCCAATACTGTTTTAACGTATTGTGCCGAGTCAATACCCGAAACATCAGTAAATAATACCTTGTTGGCACCCCGTGAGGTCCTCAAAAGAGGAAGTTTTGGGTTTTTGTTTAAAAAATTCGAGTAAAAGAACCAGGTTATTCTGCAATATTTGTCAAAACACGTGTGTGTTTAGTATATAGAATAGAAACTAAAGTTATTTTGTACCCCAATTGCGATAACTTTTTCCACAGGATTAAACTTTGATTGTAGGAGTATGTTTGTGCTATTTTAAAATTTTCTGTAAAGTGTTTATATAGTATTTTTCCAAATCGCATATTTAATTGATTTGAATTTCGTGATTGTTTTTATATTATTATTATTGAATTTATAAATTTATTTTATATTTTGTTTATATGTTATTTATTGTCTTAATTCGAATTATATTTTTTTTTGCTAAAAAAAATACATGCTACATTTTATTGTATAATTTAATAAAAAAATTAAACGGATGGAAACCCCTATTACGCATACACAGAAAGAGAGGGGGATTGATTTCTGTGCACACCGTTTAAGTCACTGTGCAAACGAAATTCCTGTAGAAATGTCGTCTCTCTGTTTCAGCTCTTATTTTATCATTTCTTGCGCTTATTTTATATTATTAGACGTTTTAAATACATAATAAAATGATTTTTATAGCTAATTACAAAAAATAACCTAGTAAAGTTTGCATAATTTAAATTTAAACCCATACATTTTTTACTGTACACTAAGTCCAGCAACGTGGCTGGTGCGATTTTATAGCACAGTAAGGGAAGTGTTAATGCCTTTTGCAGGAAACTTTCGTGCGCTGTGTCAAGAATCAGTTGAGCTGGACACTTGCAAAGCACCGTGTTTTCTATGTTTTAAATATTTTGAGTTGTTTTCTTCATAAATATAGAAAGTACACAGTTGCAATACAACATTTAATACTTTCTCAATCTAACCCTCTCTCGAAAATATGTTTTCCAGAGAGAAAATTTCAATTTTCATTGCCCATTCCATACGTTGTAAGTACTATCATCATTGACAAAAAAAAATTCCTTATTTAATTTTATTAAACCCTCAATTCACATTTTTCATACATTTTTAGCATATCAATTTTCTCCTCTGAGATATGAATCGCACGAAAGTGAGAAAGTGGACCAGGCTACATGACCTAAAAAAAGAAGGAAACACATGCGAATGTTTTGGTGACCGAAATCGGTGAATATAAATTTAAGTATTAACAACATTCTTGTTTTAATGAGACCATAGTTCAATTAAAAAAGTGGTTCAACGAAAAGTTGACAACGTTTTTATACCTCTTAACAATAAAAATATATATTTGTGTTTTTTTTTCTTATTAATTAACGTTCCTTCATAATTAATTTAGTACCAAGATAAAACTGTTTTTATATATTAGTGTAAACGCTGTTAGAGTTAAATTAGCTACCAGCTGCAGTTGGACGTGCGAACTTGTTTAACATATTTATTTCAACCAGCAAAGCAAAATACATTTTATCTCTTTTCAATGTGTTATTTTTTTCTCTATTATTTTCTCCATTTCTTTTTTTCCTACTATTTTCTCTCCACTGCCTTTTCTACCATTTTACCAGTGTTACAAAGTAGTGTTTAGATTATCTTCTTTTCATGTTAAATATTTAAATTTTTTTATCTTTGTGCGTCCAACTTTGTCGTTTAACATGCAGCAATTATTAAAAACAGAGAAACTCTAATCGGACGATTAAAAGAGATTGTTGTAAGGTAATAACTACACACTAATTATATTTCGTTCAATCAAATGTCAAACATGTGCAATATTTAAATAATCTGCCGTATTAAGATAAATATTAAAATAATAATAATAATAATAGAGGCCGTGATTTAACAAACTCTGTGTTTTGTTTAATATTTACAATGTAAAATGAAGTATGACGTTAAACGTAAAACTAAAGGAAATAATATTGGAAGGAAAAATAGGAAAATTAACGTTTTTATTACATTGAACTTGAATATAACGTTCTCGCGAAAACTAGTTAAAAAACGGTCAATAGTGATTATGGAAGCGGCATTCAAGTTAATCAGTTTACTTGAGATGATGAGAAAATCTATGAATAGTTTGATTTTAGAAAATATAAAACATGAAAATGATACATGTAAACTCAATTTAAACGTGTGTATAATAAAAACTTTATTTTTTACTAATAAACGATTGAATAAATAACGATAAATATTCAAAATATTAATTCTTTGATTAACTGGTTGTGTTTCTTAATCGTCATATAAAGAGATCCATTCGTTTACTTTTTTCAAGGTATTTAATAATTGAAATCGAGAAGAGTCACTTTCAGGGTTTTATGTTATTACATTTGTTATTTGAATATTTATATATTTTTAGAGTCAATTAAATAATTTTAAAAACATGTAATTCGAATATTTATATATTTTTAGTCAATTAAATAATATTAAAAACATATAATTCTTGATAAATAAGCCAGTGTCATGGATTCGACCAATAGTAGGCGTGCTTATTCTTAACTATGATGCATTCATTCAACAACAAAAAGTTATTCGTAGTTCATAAGTTGCTTTTAATATTTAAATTGCTACGTATTGACAAAATAAGCTTTTGTAATCGTCTTGATGGAGAGTTATCTAAAAATATTTTTTTAAATTCAAATAACTCCATTTAGACATACCGTCCTATATACGATACAGTACGTAAAAAAAATACTGGAGTATCCACTCAAGTTTCATGTTATCCATACTGGAGTATCGACTCAAGTTTCATGTTATCAAGTAGAAGTTATAAACAATACTATAAAAATAGTTCATTGTGCTGGAATTCGTCGGAGAGTGAATACAATCAGAGTTAAATTAGTGGTTAGTTATCATTTTTTCTATGATGTCATAAAAAATGTAAAAAAGTGTTTTATTAACATTTTTTTTATATTGGTATATACTCATAAATAAAATCTCTGTTAATGATGCTAGTTCAACATTATTAGTGTTTTTATTATTTGTGTAGTGTATTTTTACTTTAAAATATGATATGCTCTATGTGAGACAGTACGACAATATGAATTTCATGACTTTTATGAACTTACGGTATTTTTTATATTTCAAACCTATAATAAGATTCTCCCTCATTTATTTTATTTAATTAACAATTACAACCCTAGATGTAACAATTTATGTATTTTAATCCGGTAGCTCAGTCAGTAGTGATAATGCAAGGCTCAATAAGATCTCCGGGAATCGTGGAAAGAAGTAGTCAGTCGTCAGGGCTTGAATAGGTAGAAACATACAATGAAACACATATTTGCTGTTAAATAGTTATATTTTTGATCTTGACGAGGTGATAGCCTTTCAGAATACTTCAATTGGGCAGATTAATTTCTGATACTCCTCTATTCTTTCAGATGGACAGACAGACGAAGTATCTTTTTATTAGAGGGGTAATTCAACAACAATTCGTTGCGCACCTGTGCCAACTCTTATTATTTGGATATCAACAATCTCTAAATTTATTTAGATCCACCAAGCAATGGCAAGCAAAGAAAATAAATAAATTAACCTTACTTCAATACAATTGACACAATGTATTTTCAATGTTCAGCGCTAGAAGTATGACCACAGGTTGACTCTTATAGGCCTCTCAGACCTCATGCCGCTATTGCAGGGCCCTTGAAGTGAAGAAGCCGCCGTCGTATAGGTAATGGGTGTTTACTCGTGCGGTATACAGTCAGACGTGAAATCTCGAGTGGGCTTTTTGAGATTCGTGCCGGACCTAAAGACTTCTGGACCTCCTGTGCACTCGATTTTTTGACAGAATTAGCTGACTTTCACCAGAGATAAAGTCGGACGTCTATTTCAAGATCGTCACTTGAGTAAATTATCCAGAATTTAACAAATAAATTTAATGGAATTAAAGTGAACACTCTAGTTTCATGGAAATGCTTTTAGAACACTTGGAATTAAATTACAACAACCAGTGATAAGCACAATAGCTCCCAGCTGGAGGAAGCCTCAGCCAAGAAGAGACTAGGTATGCTGCTTACGCCCATTTTATAGCCCGCGAGATTCTGATTATAGAGCGGCGATCATGTTATTATAGAGCGGCGATCGTTAGGCAATTAAGATTTACGGCCACACAACTGTGTGAAAGCGATGGGAAAACGTGAAGGTAGCATCCTCACGATGTCGCACAGCTGTGACAACAGCAGTTATTACGGCAGAAATTTACTAACCATAGTAGAGTTATATTCCTAAATTTGTTTATAATATGTACGTGTAATTACTCCTAAGCGACGGGAAAACGTCGATCAAAACAATTCCATACTCGGCCGCGCAACACCCCACGATATACACCGCCAATGGAGCTCTGATGACTATTTATGGATGTAATAAATTTTAATGGTCGATGACACCTGAAATCACAACCAAGTCCTAACACATATAATGTTGAATAAGAGTGTAACATTTTAGGAAGAGGAGAAATTGGGAAATACAAACGTAGAAGGTGACATTTTTTAGTTTCCACCTAATAATGCTAATGACGAAGTGACAAATGAAGTCTCGGAAGATGAAGATGTCAACACCAAAATTTACCACAAAGTATGCTAAAGACTGAAGCTTAACAACAGTTGTCTATAGTTAAAGACGTATGCAAAAAATCCTAAGTTTAGGATATAAGTTTCTTATTTTGTAAGAATTAAAATTAAATAAAAATAAAGTGTCATACTTGGCTTTTGAATACGCATGATCCTATTGTACCATATATGACACGGGTGATCTCCAACAACCCTTTCATGAATGATTTTTTCCCGTATGTTTAAGGTGTTCCTTTATTCCATTAAAAATAACTTCATAAAATTCTGACTCAATTAGTTTTAGGTCCAAATGGGTTGAGTAAATCTTACCGTGTGTTACAGGCGTGGTACATTGAGGATCATCTGATCATTGCCTTCTGCCAACTCAATTAAATTTGGGTTCTTGTTAATTGGATAATAAATTTGGGTTCTTCGGTGCTAATCTAAAAAAAACCTTTTCAAAATTGGTTACTGTTTAATTTAGGTATGTCTTTTTAAATTCAGAGAGTCGCTATATATGATTTAATTAAAATAGAGTTTATTGACATTGGAATATCTTGCCAACCTTCGTAAATCTACATTAATGCATAAAGTTGTATGTTGAGCAAGTACATTCCGTTTTTAGTCTCAACAAATTCAGTTAAGGCAAGGGGGTTGCAGTTATATCGATTCTGTTTGCAAAGGAAAAAATATATACCACGCTTTGAGAGTTTATACAGTCGAATGAGATTCTCACTGCATAAAAAGCAATAGTTCCCCTTACTTTGAGTTTATAGGGATATACTATATTAACTCTTCGTAAGACATTTTAATTGATGGATAAACTTGAGACGGAGAGAAAAACTGATAATTTTCAAGTGTAATGGACTGACTACGGTATACTTACAAATTTGCTACTGTTTGAGTGGATCAAAATATATTTATCGAAAAAATATATTGGTATCTTGCGCAAAAATTAGAAAACCACACTTTGAGAGTTTCCAAATTTAAAGATTGTGCTAAATATAGACTTAAACGGAAAAAATGATTTGATGTAGGTAAAGATATATACTCGTAGCTGTTTGTCAAATATTATTTTATTTTATATGAGTAAATCAATAAAAAAATCACCAATTTTACTTCATGTTAGATCGAGCACACAAATGATAAAATTTAATCATCTTTCCTAAAACTAAACAATATGGCCTGTCAATGAGTATAAATTCTTCCAAAAATACTTCCACGCCTATCCACTCAACACGATTTCGCGTTTTAACGTTTTACTATGAACATGTGGAATTATTCGATGAGTTGTTATTTTTGTTTCAATATTTACACAGATATACAATTATATAAGAGGTCAATACTTAACGCTGAATTGTTTGAGAAAAACTTCTCGGTGGTTAAAATTATCCCTGAAATTAATGTCTTTATGTTTATTGCGCTGTAGTTTTGTCACATTTGAGATGAAAAATATAGTCTTATTGAAAGTTAAAAGACATTTTCTAAAATTCTCCAGACAGTTGTAGTCTCCAACCAGTGAGTTAATAATGATTAATAAGATCACGCCAAATTAATACATTTCAAACTAAATATTAGGCGATTTTTTGTTAATAAATTTTCTAAATGAAATGAATTTGGTAAGGATCCTTTTCTAAATGGGAAAAAGGATAATCATAGTCTGTTTCTGTTCTGTTTCTTTAACGAGTCAAAATATTAATCTTGCAAGCAAAGATCTCGATTTATTTTTTCTTAACACAGACATCCCTCAACCTCTGTCTCAAATTTACACTTAGTTGAGTCGTACGACTCCTGATTCTTTATGTTACGATCAATTCGTACATCTCATATGGTTTATTATACCTTTGATGCTACACTGCATCTACTATGTTTATAGTGTTGAAAGCAAACAGTTAAGCAACAGTGGAAAGCCTTACTATATTACATCCAATAAATAAATTGTTCGTAATCAATTCGATTGGGCGGGGAATTATAACAGGGTTTTTGACGTTGTAAGTCATATGGCGTGGAATGATCTGCCTTAAACTGCTGGAGATACCATTGGCGTGAATAGCTTTAGAAATTGAAAAAAACTCTATGTTGGAGTTCTTGTAAAAAATATTATAAATAATACAAACACTGCACGCATACAATATACTATACTCCACCTAAAGCTTAATGTGTTACTATTGCATATCGAAAGATCTACAATGATTTTTTGTGGTTAGTCTTTTGTTGGTAAGCTTTCTGCGATTTTCTTACTTATTATGTTTTTCTCAATATATGCAGATATGGGTAAGTTCTTAATCTAGCGGACATAGCAACCTTTCTATCCTTACATTCTACCTTTTAGTTTTTGTCTAAAAAAATATTTTATCAGTGACTGTGGGTTCGAATCCCAAGTTAGAGCGCTCTCAAGGAGAGTATGCTCTCTAAACAGCACTATTCAGACTGTACTTTTATTATTGTTATCACGTTAGATTTAACCAAGATTCGCTAACAGGAAGCAAACTGGAGCTTTTCATGAGAAGATACGTAATTTGAAATGAAATAAAATGAATTAATCATTTCAGCACTCAGTATTCTGTCAAAGAATTTCTACAAAAGTAGTAGAATAATCAAATAGCAAATTTGAAAAAAAACGTTCCGTTTAATAAAGGTTTATAGAATTAGAGTGAATATTTTCAGCTAAAATTTCGATAAGCTTAAGTATTTGGGTCGGACTGTTGTTGGGGATAAAGATCTCAGGAATCGGTTGCCCATTAAATTAGAAGCTTCCAGTATTACCTTTAACAATACGAAAGCCTTATGGAACTTTGCAGTGTTAAGTTCAAAGCCTAGCAAAGCAAAGTATCGGCAGTTCGATGCCTATATTTCATCTATTATGCTACACATCTCTGAATATTGATAAGTTACCATGGCCCAAGAGAGAAGACTTATATCTGGAGCGGATGCGTACGGAAGATAAAGGGTGCCAGGTGATACTACCATATGACAAATAGGCCGGATCTTCTTATGATGTGGTGCTACAGGTGGTTGGGTAATTTTTTGAGGATGCCACCTAGAGATTGATCTAGAGCTATGCTATTGTACGCGCGTTGTACAAGAAGGAGATTCGCAGTCTCGGCGTGGAGTGATGGGTGGTACTCCTGTTCGAACTTTTAGGATGATAATAATATAAAACAAATCAATGTTCTGTTAAATGTACTTTATATTTTTTCAGAAAGAAAAGTATTGCTTTAGCAAAAAAATTTGAAAATAAAAAATCTTAACCTAAAGTTCATGCATTTCAACACCAAGCCCTTAAATTTGTCAAATTATATACGCTAAGGGATAAAAAAAAATATATTCCATCATGTAAATATAGAAAATTATTTAAAGAATATATGTTTTATAGCAGCCCTGTGATTTAAATTATGATATATTATTTTGTTTTCAAATCTGATCCTTCGTAATGTATAATTGTAATGTCAGAGATTAATTAATTTTATCAAGGATACATATTTTTGCATCATGCTCCCATTTGGAATGTATTATTTAAAGAAGTTTGAATATTTTCAAGTTTTAAACTGTTTAAAAAGAAAGTTTCTTTCATAGCGCACAAATTATTTTTACCTGCATTGTTTTAAGTTGGAGATCTAGAGAAGTTGCTCTATAAACTTAGATTATTAACACGGCGAAGATGAGAAGATAATTTAATCCATTTTTACAATTGATTGCTTGGAAATAATACAAGGTTTAATAAAAATAATCAGAAAATACACATATGTACATGTAAATAAATAATACTGATCTAGATAACATATAATGAGATTAGAATCGATAATTCATTATGTAAGGTCCAAAGATTTATGGTAACGTCGAGTAAAGTCACAATTTTTAAATCAAATTGTTATTTAAACTTTTTAAACGTATTTTAGTAATTGAAATAATTCTGAGAGCGTCAATTTGAATCTTTATCCAGGGCTAGAAAACTCTAAATAGCTCCTTCTAGCCTTCGCTTATTAACTTCAGATCTCATCTGCCTTGTTCATGGCTTTTCCTAGTTCGATAAAACGATTAATCTAGTTGTTACGAGTATAATGCACCTGTGTTTATTGATTCGATTATTTCATTTATATTCATCAGTCTACGCATTAAAATCAATGTTTAAGTATACTTTTAAATTATAAGACATATTATTTTACTGTCTTGTATTTTCTAAGACCGACTTAAAGAGAGAACAAGGTTGTGTTTTCTTATTTATTAGATAATACTCATTTGACTCTTTGTCTCGTAAACACACTAGTTAATATGAATGTGGAAGAGCCATAGAGATACCATTGATGATGTTTAACACCTTTCTTTATAGGCAACTATTCAGTTATCTGTTGATCACATTCTGACTCTTGTAACACTTTTCTCACACAAAAATATGATTAATTTAAGTGGTTCACTTTGTACTCCATAAGTAAAAAAAATATTCAAAGTTCAAATAGGAAAATTCTTCGAATCGTTTGAATATTTTTTTCGTTATTCACCCATAGATAATAATTATTTATGGTGTCAACTTTTTTGACATTCCTTACTTTGACATATTTACCAATACGAGTAGTCTCAATTTTAAATAATTTATTAACCTTTTTGCATACATTCTCCAAAGCAGCATTTCTGTCACTATCACCATATTATCGCATACAACAAATAATTTCCAACCAAATGTTACATTTTTACACCTCTTTTCACTTTACACGTGGGTTAACCCAAGTCGAAATTTGATATCGAAAAGTAATGGAAACATGCACATCCTTATTGGACAAATTTAATGTTACAAATTAAATTAATCACATTCTTATGTGAGATTCATCTGTTCACCTACCTGACACCTGCCGTACTTTTCTCGAACAGGGATGTGATCGATCTGATAAGTTTGTCATACATTCGTTCAGAATTTCTCAAAAAAATATCCGGTTCACTCGGACGAACGATTTTTCCAAATTTACCAATTCATAAAATATTTCTTTATTTTTAACAAATCTCTTTAGCGTAACCTTAGGCACGCGTTCCATTAGCACTTTAACATACGATTTTCCTACAAGTTTAAAAAAACTAGTGACGTAATAATTATTGTACTCGATCTTGTACCCGTTTCTTTCCTATTGAATAATTATAACCGCCCTTTTCCAGATTTTTGGTATTTATTAAAAAAAATCTTATCATCTCATTTAATCCTTCACCACGACATAATATTTTAATAAAATAAACATTATAATCATTGCAAAATATTTTCTGAATAAAAATATAGTGTTGGCATGTGTTTTTCTTCTGAAGCTTGGTTCTAGTCGTATGAAGCCTATTTATTTCAAAAACTTATTTTTTCATACATGCCAATAAACACCAATACATTGCCACATGACAATAAACTCGCCAGGTTAAAAAAAATATTAAAAAAAATAAACGATAAGTTTTTTGGGTTAATCTTTCTCTTCCTGTGCTAAAAAAATCCTCGCGTTCCGGTGCCGTGTATTCAATACACTTCAATACACATGTAAAAAAGAGCTATTTAAAATCGGAAAAACAAAAATATTTATGGCCTATCGCTTAAATTAATAAAATTTGAAGTCAAAAGTGATAATAATTATACAAATTCCTTATTTTTGGTAGCCTCACCTTCTAAATCTTATAAAAATATACAAGTATTTTCAATAAACGGTAATATTCCTCCCAAAAGAAATCATTGATGAAATAGAAAGATAACGCCACGCCATAGTACTCGTACTATATACAAGATACTTCTTTTGATAAAATAGAAAGATAACGCCACGCCATAGTACTCGTACTATATACAAGATACTTCTTTTGATAAAATAGAAAGATAACGCCACGCCATAGTACTCGTACTATATACAAGATACTTCTTTTGATAAAATAGAAAGATAACGCCACGCCATAGTACTCGTACTATATACAAGATACTTATTTTGATAAAATAGAAAGATAACGCCACGCCATAGTACTCGTACTATATACAAGATACTTCTTTTGATAAAATAGAAAGATAACGCCACGCCATAGTACTCGTACTATATACAAGATACTTCTTTTGATAAAATAGAAAGATAACGCCACGCCATAGTACTCGTACTATATACAAGATACTTCTTTTGATAAAATAGAAAGATAACGCCACGCCATAGTACTCGTACTATATACAAGATACTTATTTTGATAAAATAGAAAGATAACGCCACGCCATAGTACTCGTACTATATACAAGATACTTCTTTTGATAAAATAGAAAGATAACGCCACGCCATAGTACTCGTACTATATACAAGATACTTCTTTTGATAAAATAGAAAGATAACGCCACGCCATAGTACTCGTACTATATACAAGATACTTCTTTTGATAAAATAGAAAGATAACGCCACGCCATAGTACTCGTACTATATACAAGATACTTCTTTTGATAAAATAGAAAGATAACGCCACGCCATAATACTCGTACTATATACAAGATACTTCTTTTGATAAAATAGAAAGATAACGCCACGCCATAGTACTCGTACTATATACAAGATACTTCTTTTGATAAAATAGAAAGATAACGCCACGCCATAGTACTCGTACTATATACAAGATACTTCTTTTGATAAAATAGAAAGATAACGCCACGCCATAGTACTCGTACTATATACAAGATACTTGTTTTCAAAATGACAGAAATCTGAAGTTCTAAATATTGAATACATTTTTGTCCACGTTTTTTCCTTTTATTTTTGATTCTTCATTGTTTGTGTAATAAGAGGACACATTTTTTAAAAACAAGTATTTTACAAAGCGAGTACTTAAAATTGCACTTAATACTGGATTTACCGGATAGAGAGAAGACGTTTGTTTCTCGCATTGCTTTTTTTAAATTTAATAATTGAATTTGTTTAATGCTATCTCCATAATTTAAAGTGATTACATTGCTAACTATGATTTACAAGTATTAATAAATATGTTTAAAATGTCAATTTAAGTATACATAGTTCGTATAATATTTATTAATCGTTTTTTTATCCTTCTTATGGTACACTACAACCATATTTTTTCAATCTCAGCAAAATAATCTTCGGGTCTAGAAGTACTGGAGTAGGCCCGGAACACACGATTCGACTTAGCACGTGTTGGTAATACTCTCGCAGTGAAGAGATAACACTCGCACACGTATTCGATAACGAACTCTTTTCGCAGACTGATTCCTTTTTTTTGTAACATCGGGAATCAAACCAAAAGCTGAAAAGGGTTGAAGTAAAGCACTTACGACCTAGGCTCAGAGGTTTATAGGGAAATCATAATAGTTCACAAGAACTCAAATATATCTATTGTAAAACTTTAGAAAAGGAATTATTTTAACATTGTCACAGGCTCATACTTACATGAACATACGAATTGCATTTTTTTTGGTTTTCGCGTAAAATACAGTACGAAATGTGGTTTTATTGGTCCATCGTTTAACAAATACTTACTGAACAAATACAAAATGAACTGAACGGTACGTATCTATAGAATCACATATCTTATGGACACCTACCGTTCAGTTCATTTTGAAATATTTATAAACTTTAAGATCAATAAAGTAGCAATTGTGCTTCAAAACCGAATTGTCGTAATTTTTATTTGAAGATATCAGTTTGATTAAATAAACACAGTGCATTTAGAAAAAAATATTTGCAATTATGTTCATAAAAAACTTTAAAAAAATTAAACGAAAAATTTGTTTAAAAGTAAAATGAATTCTAGTTTGTACATGACAAGAATAACGAACGAGTGATAGTTTTGTTGAACTTGTAATCATCTGTCTTACTTAGAATTAGTGGAAGGCAACGATCACTTGCAGGTAAACAATACATTCAGAAGACGCAAAAAAATAGTTCGAGTCAGAAAAACATATAAAAACAATATTAAAAGACCACTCTAATTATGCACTTAAATAACATTAAAATTGTAATTTGTTAAATTTCGCTATGTCTTTCGTTATGATGAATATCAAAATCTTTTAATTTACTGTGTATCTTATATGAGCTTCAGTGCATCTCCTTTGACTTTTAACCATAATGGTAGTTGTGGTTACCCATTTTTCCCTTTGGAACTTGTATTCCCTATAACCTTTTGATATAGAAAGGTCTTTAATGAATATAATATTTATGAGATCATCATTTTAATATCTGAAGAAGCAATGAAAAACTTTGAAAAACTTGTACGAATTAAATTTTCCCAAATATCGCAATAACCCTTGTTAATATGTGTGCTAGTAATTTAGAACAGAAACACGCAAATACCCTTGTTTAACTGACTTTGTCAGTTCAAACCCAAGAGAGCAATTGAAATTCGGCAAATTCTCTGGTGACCAAATACACCCAGCAATTAAACGAAAGTAATTCAAACATATCGAAATAAACATACGGCTGTGACATTAATACCCTTTTAAAAACATTTTATGAATAATCTACTTAAATATGAGATTTAAGAGTAAATCATATTTTAAGCATTTTTTTATCGAATAGAAATAAACAATTTATTGATTGTCTTTTTAATTTTCGTTGAACCGAATCTTATCAAAAAATAATATTACATCTCCCGCAGAGATAACAAAAATTATGATAGAGGCTACAGAATACTTCGGTTAATATATTGACTAGAATAAAAAATCGAATGGAATAGTTTCGTACTAAAAAAAGTATTTTTTTACCGATTTGGTTTAAAAAACACTTTAGCAACCTTAAAAAATACACAGATGAAACTGTAAAAAATAAACTCAGACGAACATTTCAGAAAAGAGGAAGCAATGTTTGCACATATATAGTAAGTTAAACATACACAGATTTTATTGACAGAGCTGTTACCACTCGTGAGATTGAATATAGTTCAGCGTGAAACTTGTAAATATGACTGTTTCAAGTAACCCTTGGAGGCATTTCCGGGATAATTGTCCAAATGGAACATCATGTAGATAGTAGTATGTTTTTAAACTCTACTAGTATATTTGAACTATAGTCAAGATATTTTATTGAATAATTTTGTTGTGGTATTTTTGCTGTCTCAAAATGGTGTATTTTTTTCGATTTCGTCATAATTAAAATTTTGCGGCCACAGTTTATTTAGTTAAGTCTTCTCCGTTAGGTAGGGTAAAAACTTTTACGAAGAACCAATTTAGGGATTATCCCTTAGACGAAAACAACTGTTTTATTTAAAAAAGGGCCCTATTAAAAAATGTGTGTGATGGCTTTTGGATGAAATAAAATATACATTTTCTAGAAAAGTTTCTCTTCGCTCTAAATTGGTTTTAAAAAAAAAGTCGTAAACATGAGGTTTTCCAGTACGATAGTTCTCGATAAATAACGATATAATGGCCCTCAAACAAATGGTGAAAAGTTTATGCTTGGAGAGAAGCAAGATAGTCTCGGCCATTCCGCCGGGGACCTGTTTGAGAGACGGGCGTCTCTCATCTACCTGCGACAAAGCAACAAGATGTGTAGACTTTAGGTGACCAACCGTATCATCATGAAACTCGCCGATATGATGACAAGAACAAGGGTCTGCACCGGAGAACGGAGCTGGCCCTAACAAGAAGTTCTCCAGTCCACCATGCCGCTGGAGCTGGTGACATGTTTGCCTTCTGGCTCGCTGCATCAGTGGTACAAGCTTTAAAGGGGAAAATTTTCCGATCTTTCGAACTGATCCAGCATCCAGTAAATAGACGATTTTTGTGTTAAATTACGTGGAACTTGTGTATTTTATTAGTTAGTACTTGTTTAATTTAAATTGAGAATTTCTTTTTGCAAATTGTTTATTTCCTTTTCTATGTTTTTTTCGTACGTTGAATATAATTTCTTGCTAAATATTACTTTATTACTAACACCTACCTCATTACTCCATATAATAATAAATATTTTATGTAATTCTGATACTCCTCAAATAAAATAATTTAAAATAGTAAGGAAACTTTCCTGATAAAAAAAGGACCCCGTGTCAACATGATCATTAAAAAACTACAATCAATTTAATGCAATAAAATATTTTGATTAAAATTTAACATATCTGTATCAGCCTGGATGTTGTGGATTCGATTCCTTTACTACCATTTTTGTCATTTAGGGTTTAGGTCTGATTTCTCACTTAAGGCTAATATAACGCTTTTCTGATTAGTTCGAAGAGAATACCACGTAGCAATAAACCCACCAGATTGTACCATAAACAAGAAAAGTGTAACACAGTAGGATAATACAATATAATATTATAATACAATAGTTATTATTGAACAATGCTATGAATACGTATCAGGCGAATTTATTTTGTTAGATTCAGGACATTTTTCCTCTCGACTATATTTTGTTTCACTATCGATAATTATCGGTATCCAATACCGTGTCTAAAGCTAAGTGAAAAATACTTAAGTTACAAATTAATAACAAATAAAATATCGAAGAGAATATCTCATAACACTAAATGTTTATCTCCAATTGAATTAACATATTCAAAGTTTCTCCCGTCAAACAGACTGTTTCTCTCGTATTTAAATATATATTCTGAAATCACCAAACTATTTTATGAACCATTATTTTTTATATAATAAACAGTTAAAAATTTGGAGGTAAAATATTAAAAATTAAGAAATGAAAATAGCTTTTCGTTTTCGGGGGATTTCTCAAGCGCGCTTACTCCAGATAATTTATTCTGCAATACCTTTCGACTTTTTCAACTTTGATGCACTCCTTGATCTTAAAGGGTTCCTTTTTTTTAATAAAAACATTTAAGTATATAAATTGAGTACGATAAGGACACTTCGTTCCCCATCTAAACAAGTCAATTAATACTCAGCTCATAACGTTTTCGATTTTTTTTCCATATTATTTTTCCTTTTTTCTTTCTCAGTTTTAAGCAAAGCCATAAAATTTATTTTACCATGTTTTTTTTTAATTTTGTATGTTTTTTTTTCTTTTCATGTACATCTCTATATATTTTCCCATGTTACTAATTGATGTATATGTGTGAATGTTTCGCAGGTGTGTCTATGTGTTTTGTATGTTAATGCTCATCAATGGATTTGTCCAAGAATATATTCCACATTTAATTGGCAGATAGATAGTATGTTTAAAATATTAAAGAAGTATTTTTCTTTGTTTTGTAGTCATTTAAATAAATACTAGAAATACGTTTTTCCTGTTTTTTTTTGTTTTTCTGATGGCGTGGACTAGAAACCATATGTTATGTCCCTGGTCAGGTTTCTTCTATTTGGACTGGGATAATATCTGAGGGGGAGAAGGGGTTATATAAGATAGCCCCAGACCTTTTAATTGCATCTGGTTTGGATTGTTTGTTGTGAATTATGTAAAACCTATTGAAGTAAAGGTCAATAATAAAATTGTTACTATAAATAACGACATGCAAGTGAAGTAAAACTGAACACCATATTAAATGTTTTCGCAATGATACAAGTTTATTGGCATCCTATCCTACCAGGAGAAATAAATTATGCTCAACCCAAGAAAATGAGGAATATGAGAGTGATGATGATCAACCGTTAAATAAACTATCCTTTTAATATGCTTCATATTTCTTATTTGCATGACATGAAAAAACGAAAAACAACACGAAATCTAATAAGTACGTTTAGTTTCGTAAGTTTTTTTTCAATATATTTTTAGGGAATGGGGAGACTCTTGGTCACTAGCAATAAGGAAAGTCCTAGAACATAAGTACGAGTAGATCACCTATACGATGCAGCGGCCGGCCAGGTTATGGAAGTTATGGACCTGATTTTGCCACAGGCTCTTTGTGCAATGGGATTCCGAGAGGAATAGAGAAGAATGTGCACAACTTACAGTAACGTTAGTGTGGGTCATATTTCTCAACATTGAGGTCACAAAGTAGTTGAAAAATATATATTTGACTCAAATTAAGTACCATTTGTCCTTTAATTTAAAAGAACAATTTATTTACGAATACATGCCCCTTACAGGCGCTTTACATATCAGACTAACATTGGTGGATTTCTAAGGCATTAGCCATAAGAAAAGTTAGCCTAGTAATAATGCTCGCGCGCTAGAGGTGTGCGAGTTTTGTTGCCTTCACATGTGGTAGTATTCCTAACACTTTCGATGGTGGACTGCGAGCTCCTCGCCTAATCTGGGGGATTTAAAGCAAATGACTCGATTAACGGGATCGAGGACACGCTCCTCAATATGTCCGAATAATCATTTCAAATGTGTGAAAGAGTGAGCATACGAATGAATGAAGAATTGTATTCGAATTAAAATAAGTATTTTTACGTAAAAAATTTAAAAAAATCATTTCCAACTATTATTTTGATGGCTGCGGATTAATATATTTAAAACTTTTATTATGTTCTAAAAAAGTAGAAATTGTCGTACTCGTACTATCCCAACACCCCCGTCTTATCCAGCCGAAAATATTTATTGTCTTTCCGATCATAGACTTGCCTTTCGTTCAAGCAAATATTGTTTATTGGCTTTTTCATTTCGACACTGTTTTTTTACGTTATACTCTATTGTCCATGTAGTAAAACTATGGAACCTGTTTCAAAAAATGTTCAACTCGCTCGATTAAAAACGATTGAAAAACTCTGAATTTCAAGAAAACTTTTATTCCTGATTTGCCTTTCCTATGCACTATTCTTTTTTGCTTCTTTCGATTGATGTCTCACTTTTATTTTATATGTATTACTTATAATCTAAAAATAAAGAATATTTTAAATAATTTTGTCACCCTGTAATAAGACCTCTTGATAGTTTTATAACGAAGTGGTGATTAAATAAAATTAATAATTATTCTTTTGTAGAGCACGCCAGTATTTATACACAAGTTATTCCATTAATGGTTGCAGCTGGTCTCAAAATAATATTCCATACTTTTATATCAACTTTATATGCAAGAAATTAAATTGAAGTTGTTAACAAACAAAATGAATAGATTGCAAACTCGTGTTTGGCTAGCATAAGTAAAATATGTTGGAGTAAATTCATTCGTCGGTTTCCTGTTTTGCATGCCTGGAGCAGAATTTCTATTTGAGTAGTTTCACATAAGGAGTAAAGCAAGGATGTGTTAAGTTACTTTGTAATTAAAAAAAATTTACAAGCATTTGTTAAATAATAACAAAGGAACAATGAATGTCATGGATTTTTTTAATGTGAATGCATATGGTATGATAGTGAATGATGGAAATTAATTATGGAGTTTGCAAAAAGAGAATAATATCTAAAGTCACGGTGATAAAAAAGTGTGTTAGGAAAGTAAATGAGATATAGTATATCATATGTATAAAATATTAGACAAAATTGAGAAATCTGCTATTCAAAAGCATTTTTTTCTTATAAAGAAAGGGTAACAAAATATTGATGGTTGATGGTTGTATGTTAATACGATAGCATATTGATGGTTGTATGTTAATACGATAGCAAACGATTCATTATCATTACTGGATTTATAACATAATCCCAAGTGGGTATGTGTTAAGGTTCTTCTAAAACATTTTTCACTCCCAGCTATCTTTCACCGTGCATTTTCAGATGAGTGTCTGTTGCCTCGGCTGTTCTTGCATCCTCAGTAACACTGCCCAATCATCGAAGCTTCGTCGCTCTAACTGGCTTACGGCCTTTATGTTTGCTGTTGGTAAGTGCCCATATAAACCTTCTTGGTGCCCAGCTCAATTAAACAACGCAGATAGTAAAATGCAAACTGAAACTAACTCCTTTAGAATGACTTCCGGTTCTTGAAATCCATTTGCCTTCTAATTTATAGCGTGAAGACACTTTAGTGAGACTGTACCAGAGGATCTGTCTTAATAGTTTTTTTCTTAGAATATCCCATAAGGTACATCGGTTACATGTCTTTTTTGTTTATTTTATGTGATTCTTATTACATTAGATTTCTATTGTTTGGATTTGTATCCTTTAGTTGTCAAAGTCACATCAAAGGTTTCTATTATTGAACGCGAATCTCTTCCGCTAATTGTCTTCAATGCTATATTATTGGGTATTTTATGGTCAACGGGGTTGTCAGATTGGCGATTTCAATTAAATTATACTAGGTTTTGTGTACTGAATTCGAAACATCCTGGTAGTACATCACGTAATCGCGTATTTCTAAAGAAATAAACTTGTTTTGTTGTTAGGGAGGTTTATGACATGGCAACGTTTAAGAGGTTAGTTAAATAAAAAAAATCGAGAGACGCTGTATAAAGAAATATACTCTGAGAGTAATTTAAGTTAACAATTTTAGTTGTTTTGACGAGATGAAGAATGTTGAAACATTCAAACTTACCATTACGACGTTTATTGTTTGAAAAGATAGGAAACAGTGACATTTTTTTTGTGTAACAACATGCATATTTTGTTCTCGTTTATATCTGTCAATCTTCTTTTACAGATTATTCGGTTTCTATGACTTCTTGCCTTTTTAATGTAAAGGTGATTATGAGTAATCCAAGTGTATATTTACGTGATCAAATTTGGATTTAAAATTAAAGAGGTGCATTGCCGCGCTGTAACGCGCTGGACTTCCGTGCGGAAGGTCGTCGATTCAAGCTCCGCGCTGTGCTACTCTCCTCGAACGATACAGGCACTTTTTCGCCTAACGTTCAAGGGCACAAGGATACCTATGACTTCGGTCATATCTATTCTTTAAAAAAAAGTACTGGATTAAATTTCTTTGATGAAATGTATAAAAAAGGTAATATGTGAGATATACCAAGAAAACTGTGGTTGGGAAAACAGGTTAAGCAACTTCTTTAAAATAAGGAAAATAAATGGATGTCATAAATTCGATGAGTTATGTGGGAAGTAAAGCAATAAAATGAATCTGCAGAACTCTGTTCTCACAAGTGATGGATAGCTTGTTCGGAGTTTCGGTCCGATGGTAGGACACCTTACTCCTTCATCGGATAAGTTCTGACTGTTAAGATATTTATTGGAAATTTTTGGATCTTTTTGGGAATCGGGAAAGGATAGGTTTGTGGTAATTGTTTTGATTTTATGAATGATTATGAGAAATTATAAACGATTAAATACATATATAAATATGATGATATATACATAATATTAAATACAAATATACATAAATTTGTGTCGTCACACACTGTTTTATATTGAATGTGTGAAAAAAAAAAAAAATGAAAAAATGAATTGTGAATAAATTATAAGAATGAATATAGTATATGTAGATAAGTAAATGAGTGGGGAAATGTGTGTGACTTTTATAAATATATTAAGGTGTAGAAAATGTTTATTGAAGGTGAGAAATGCGGTTGCCTATGGGGGTAAACTGTCTGCCGGAGGAATTATCGATGATGGGGTGTTCAGAGTGACAATCGGGGGGTCATTTGGGGGGATGATTAGAGTTAAAGAGGGGGGGGGTCGGGGGGATGTTTCGCAATATTGATTTCGGACGAGTGTGTCTGTAACTGGTGTTCGCGTTGTAGTTATCTAAGGCTTTTATGACTGGGTTGGGATGACGGGATAAAGAGCTGTAGAACCTTTCGGCCAGAGCGCGCATATGTTCGGGGATAGTATGTAGTTTGGTATCTGCGTGGAGTCTTGAATTACGGACGATGTAGGGTGCTTTTAAAATTATGCGGAGGGCTTTGTTTTGAATGATCTGAATGTGATGTAGCGTTGTTTTCTTCACGTGGCCCCAGACTGGAAGGGCGTATGTCAGTTGCGGTCTGACGATCGCTTTATATAGGTGGAGTTTAGTGCGCGTGCTAAGTTTGCTGTATTTACTGATCAAGGGAAATAATGATTTGAGTGTTCCGTGAGCTTTTGATTTGATATTGAGGGCGTGTTTATGCCACGAGAGTCTACTGTCTAATGTGAGGCCTAGGTATTTTACGTGTTTTGACCATGGGACGCTCTGGCCGAAGAGTTTAAGAGTTCTGATGGGTTTGATGTATCTGCGTGAGAAGCGGACTGCTGTGCTTTTGGTGTGATTTATTTTGATCTTCCATTTGGTGCACCAGTGCTCCAGAATGGGAATGAAGTCTTGCAGTCTGTTGTGGGATACGGACTCATATTTCGATGAAGAGAGAAAGGCTGTGTCGTCAGCGTATTGCGCGGTGATACAATGTGTACGTGAAAATTGGGGCATATCGCTCGTGTATATGTTATACAGGATAGGGGACAACAGTGCACCTTGGGGCACACCTGCCAGAATGAGGCGAGGGGATGAGTTTATACCGTCTATTTTGACGGAGAAGGAGCGATTTTCAAGGAATGATGCGATGATTTGCACTAGTCTGAGGGGAATACCTGACTTGTGCAGTTTGAATATGAGTCCGTTGAGCCAGACTGTGTCGAAGGCTTTCGCCACGTCTAGTGAAAGGAGGGTCGTGAGGCCTTTGGAGCTGAAGTATTTGATGATGTGTTCTACAACGCGAAGAAGCTGATGGTTGGTAGAGTGTAATGGCCTAAATCCGTGTTGCGAATCTGGGATGATGTTACGTGAGTAAGTTTCTAACGAGAGACGTTCTAGGATTAATTTTTCGAGCACTTTACCTAGAGTCGGGAGCAGACTGATTAGTCTGTAATTTTCAGGGATAACGTGGCTTTTACCCGGTTTAGGGAACATGATGACGTCGGCGTTTTTGAATGGGGTTGGAAAGAATTTATGTCGAAGGCAGGCATTGTAAATGGCGGTAAGGGCGTAAATGGCTTTTTTCGGAAGTTTTTTCAAGGTGAGATTATTGATTTTATCGGGGCCGGGGGCTTTTTTGTTGATGAGATTTTTTATGATAGATTGAATTTCTAACAGTGAGAAGAAGTCTGTGGTGGGGGGGGGTTTGCTCATTTAATATGTCGGCAACTGCGTTGTCGACCATTATTGAGTGAGAGGGGTTAGAGAGGTCTGCATTTGGCGAGAAGATATTAGCTAGAGAGTCAGCAAAGGTCTCTGCGCGGTCGCGAGCAGAGAAAACGGGGCCATTTGGTCCTTGAAGAGAGCTGGGTCGGGAGGGCGTATTTCTAAGGCTACGCGTTAGTTTCCATTTGAGTCCATCATTGTATTCGAGAGACTCGACGAAGTCTGACCATTTGTCATTGCGGAGTTGCTGTAGGAGGTGTTTGATTTTTTTGACTAATCTGTTGTAGTCGGTTTTGTAAGAGGGGACAGCTGTGTTTTGCCACAACTTTCTGGTTTTGTTTTTTTCCATAATCAGTATTTTGATATGTGGAGGAAGGGGAAGTTCGGGTTTATCGGCTGGTCTCTCTTTTGAAGAGGATGTGAGAGCGGATTTGATGGTGGTTGTGAAGTCATTTATAACGGCGTCTATGGAGTTCGTGTCGGGGAAGGTTGTCGGTATTTTGATGCTGCTGTCGACGTTAATAGCGAAATCACTCCACGAGGTGGTGTGTCGCGGAGGGGCTGAGGGCGAGAAGGGTGGTAAGCCATCCGTCAATTGAAGTAATACCGGGTAGTGATCGGATTGAAGCTGGTGAACAGTCGTGAGATCTGTTTGATAGAGAATGTCGTTATGGACAATGATGTCGATGACATCAGGGCGATGATTGTCTATTAGTGGATAGAGGGTGGGAGACGTGGGTCCTTCCACGAAGTATCTTTTCCGGGAGGAGATTTCGTCAAGTTTATTACCGTGAGTGTTGGAAGTGCGGCTGTGCCAGAAGGGGTGTTTAGCATTTAGATCTCCCGCCATGATGGTGGGGATATTATCTGCGAGGAATGAGTCCAATTCAGACTCGACAAGTTGGGAGGTAGGTGGAAGATAAGTCGCGCAAAGTTTAAGAGGGCCGTGATTGGCGGTGTTCACCACTACGCATGTGGATTCTATGTTGACGGTGGAAGGGGAGGGGATGTGGCAGTGGTCTATTGTGCTTTTGATGAGAGTTGCGGTGCCGCCTTTTCTGCCGATGAGGCGGTCGTCTCTGTAGCAGTAGTAGTTACGGATGCTGTAACGGTAGCTCGGTTTGAGATGCGTTTCCGTTATCAGCAACACGTCCAGGTTGTGCTCGAGAAGGAAATCCTCGACCTCTTGTTTATGTGTTCTGAGGGAACCGTTTGCATTCCAGAACGCGGCGGATATATGGGATGGTTTATAGGTGCGAGCCATGTTCTTGGATGTAGTTGAGGAGGTTCATGGCTTCGGTGATGGCTGATTTTAAGTTATTCAAAATGAGATCGCGATTTGGGGGGGGGGGGGGGGGGCGGCGGGCAATATGTAGTTTTGGGGTGTAGATGATGATAATAGGGGGCGATGAGTTGCGACGTTTGCGTATGACGCGTTGGAAGTGACTGGTTTCGATGCACTCTGGGGGGCGTTGGGGAATCGCCGTGTGGCGTTGTTTGCCGAGGGGGCGTTGGTAGAGGGGTGTTGGTAGATGCCATCCATGAGGGGGCGTAAGGGCTGCGGGGTCTGGAAGTGGTGGTGGGGAGCGATTGAAGGGAGGTTGCTCTTGGGGAAGCGTGGGCAGCCTCTGAAGTTGGCCGTGTGTGGGCCTCCGCAGTTACAGCAGGTGGCGGGAGTGTCCGCGGGCTTCCTGCATTCAGAGGTGTGATGCGTTCTACCGCATTTCACACAATTGGCTGGAGCGTGGCAGTTGCCGGCGGAATGGGCGAACTGTTGGCAGCGATGACACTGGCCCATACCTTTGCGCTTGTTCAGCTCCTCCACTGTGACTCGAATATCGAATACACCGTGGAGTTCGGTGAAGATGCGTTTTGCGGAAGAGTCCCTTGTCAGTTTGACGATGACCATAGGGAGTTCCACTCTATTCCTGTTCTTCATGCGATACACATTCTGAACCGGATAATCAAGGGATTTGAGCTCGATCATAATGTCCTCGACGCTGATAGGGGTCGGTAGGCCACGAATGACGGCTAACAGGGGCTTCTCGTTTTCCAGATGGAAGGAGTGGTATGGGATGGCGAGAGAGTCGGTGATGTGGACGAGGGAGCGGTAAGCCTCAACGGTTTCTGTGGAGATTTTTAAATACCATTGGGCTGAACCTTCGAGGAGAAGTTGATGTTTTGAGACCTGAGTTTGGCTCTCAGGTCTCCGTACTTGTCGGAATTGTGAAGAATGATGGGGGGGATGCGGTCTTTTTTGACTGGAAATAGAGGTCGTACGTCTATATTTGAAGGTGGGGCGGGGGCTGCGGGAAGAGGAGGGCTGAGTGGGCCTCTCATCCTTTTGCTGGTTTGGGTCACAGTGGCATCAGCTGATTTCGGGTTTGATTGGGGGCGAACGAGGGGGGGGCTTTTTTGGGGCTGGAGAGCCCTTTTGCGATTTTTGGCAAAGGATTGCCAGTCCATTTCTGGAGTATCCGGGATGATAATTATTGGTGGGGAGAGTGGGGGGTCAGAAGTGGGGGTGGGGTGCGGCGGTGTTGTGATTGGAACCGCTGGCAAGACAGTGGGTGAATCAGATGGAGGGTTTTTGGCCTCAATCGAGACCTCACCTTTATGGAAGAGCTCACGAAGAAATTTTACCATCTTCATTGTTTCTTTTTTGGATGTGGTCTCCATCTTGAAGAGCTCGAAGGCTTCCTCGAAAGTGGAGATGGTCAGATCAGGGGATGTTGAGCGGTCCGGAGACATAGCGAGGGCTGGTATAGGCGAGGTCTCGGGGACGGATGCGGGCGTTTCAGTTGTTTCGGGTGTAGTTTTTTTTTTGGGTGTAGTTTTTTTAATTATGATGCGTTTATTTTTGATGCAGAAGTCCGATTTGACGGGCTTCATGGCTGCTTAATAGGAGGAACTGAGCAAATAGAATGAATGTTGTGGACAATAAAAGTGGACAAAAATAAAAATAATAAAAAATATATATATACAATTGTGTATTGAGTAAAAAACAAACAATGATAACTAAAGAAATAAAGATTTGATGAGTGGTGCGAATGTATGAAATATGAGATGAATATAGGATGGGAAGAGCTGACGACCTTTCAGATCATCAACTCTGCCCGCGGAGTGTAAAAGGGTAAGAAGGATAATAACAGTCAGTGGCTTACTCGATGAAGAAGAAGAAAAACTGGCATCGACCGGTGCTCGGAACAAATTACGTCACCAAGAATTTGTGGAGGCCGGCTCTTTATCACGAATTATATAAAAAACCGATTTGATCTAGACAGCTGTCTGGAACGAGTGGAATGTCAATTGTTTATTTATTTGTGCACTTGCGTGGTCGAGAAACAAACAAAGCACTGTTTGAGCGACAAACGATCGACGGTGAAACGCGACACTATATGACGAATCGTGTATTGTAATTGTTAGTTATCAAGCTGTGAGATCGCGCTGTTCAAGCGGGAAGCGACTGCTCTGTAGCAGATCCGTGACTCGACTCTGACTCTGTTCTCATCGTCTATCCTGATAACAAAAGGCGGAATAGTATGTGTTTTATTACTTTAAGCATACTTTGGAAATTAATCATATTTCATTACAATATTTTTAATTAATGCTTGTCGCATACATCTCCCAATTGAAGTTTCAATTTAAGGAGTAATGTGTTAAACAACTTCAGAATGTCTTTAAATTTCCAACAGGGTGTGAAATAAATTAAAGGATAATGACATTTCCTTTTTTGCCGTTTTTCAATAAAGCAAATGACTCAGCCTCTATTTATTGTGCCAACCGTACAAAGATAATAGAGTTTAGAAAAGATAATTCTTAGTATTTAAGTCCTTTGTTTAAATTTCAATAAAATTATGGGTGACTGACGAATTGTCGATACTGTCAACAATATTGTGATTTTTTAAGATCAAACGGTAAAACGTTCGAGTTAAGATAGAATAAAGAAAATTATTGGTAATTTCAGTATAACATTTTATATTTTGAAGTATATATTTAAATACTTTTTGCATTATTAAAGAAAAATGCAGAATATTCCAGTTTTAATATTATCAGTTTTATAATGGAGCATCCGTACATATTGACTTAAAACGATTTTTATAAAAACAATATTTTAAAATATTACACAATTATTTATTATAAACATCCAAACCTTTTAAAGAAATAAATAAATTTATTCCGCTTAGCGCTGTAGATTTAAAATATATATATATATATATATATATATATATATATATATATATATATATATATATATATATATATATATATATATATATATATATATATATATATATATATATATATATATATATATATATATATATATATATATATATATATATATATATATATATATATATATATATATATATATATATATATATATATATATATATATATATATATATATATATATATATATATATATATATATATATATATATATATATATATTTAAAAAAAAAACAGCTGTACTGTAGTCAGTTACAGTTAATAAAATAATGAAAAAGATTTTTATATTGTATGTGATTTTTTATAATAATATTAATGAATACAACGTATTAAAAATTCTTTTCTTTGTATTTACCCCCGTTTTATCGTCCAGTGATGAGGAACTAAACACAATGCTTAACTTACATTGGTTAGTGGTCATTGGTTGGTGTTTGAATGGGAAACACATTGAGGTGAGAACTATTTATTACTTTAATTGATCAGATTATTTTTAATATGTACTTTATATTTTTTTAAATTTGAGAATCTCTAAATTTTCCAGCCGTTATTTCCCTTAACCACCCCTCCCCCTTCCCCAGTGTATGTGTAGAATCCGCAAACGATTTTAAGCGAGTGATTTATTTTCTCATTCAAGTTTTCAACTAATTCTGAATATTTATTGTGAATTTAACATTTTAGAGATTTTTTTAAAACTCTAGATATAAATGTATACTTGCGTTTTAAACAAAATCAGAGTCAGAGCGTGAAAGGTTAATACGAGTATTACAGAAAATACTCATTGAAATATGAAGAAGCGGTGTGTTGAAATGAACATCGATAATTCAGAGTGAATGAAGGGGGTAAAAGTAAGCTGAGAAATGAAAATAATTCTCTCGTTAGCTTTTTAAAATAGTAAACACGTATGTGAGATATTATTTGAAATAAAATAATACAAATAATCAAAAAACTGAAATCAATATTATTATTCTTTCTTATATATTATTGTATATAATATCAAATTGCTGTCAAATATAGTTTTATGAATTTTGTAAGCTCATGTTAATAATAAGCCGCCAATAAATGTTACCAAAACTATTGCTCTTAGTGGAACATAAAATAATTACTACTCAAGGGTTTCGTTTGCCCAACTTAAGGTTTGTTAATAAATTTGAAATTGGAGAAACCATATACGAATAATGGCAGTAACAGCCGCTTAGTTTGCCAACACTCAAGAACTTGCACTTAAATTAGATGAAAACTTATTCATATGCTGTCAAGTAAATTCAATTTATCTTTATTCATACAATTTTGATTAAGAGGGACTGTCATAATATAATATAATCGCAACTTTGCTTGTTTCCTTTATGAGTCTCTGAAGAATAATGTCTTCACGGGTGCTTGTACAGCCAACTGGGAAACTATCGACTGGTTCAAGTGACGTTGAAATGTTTTATGAAAAAGGATATTTTCGCTGTTTTATACTATATAGTATATACATACTCGTATTAATACTCATATTGGTGTCTATATAATTTTTTATAAATACTGGTACATAAGGTAGAAAATATATTGCTAGAATAATAGACGGATGCATTGACACAGTAATGCGAGAAAATAACAAAGGTACACACACCACTGGTTAAATACGTTGATATGCAGAAAATGATGATACACGCCAGTGTTAGGACGGGACCACTGGAGGGAGGGAGTTCGATAATTAAACCATCGAGACCAACTCGAGATAAAGGCGCAATTCGTCGTGTGAGCGTATTCGTCTTGGAAAACCAAATCATATAACGTTAGTTTTTTATTGAAATCATTTTTAAATTCATATAAGGAATATTTTTTCGCAAGGTACCGATGTAAAAGAACATTCTTGCTTAAAATGTATTGATACACGGAGTTACATTCAAGGCTCACCTTAAGCAACCAGTAGGACCAATAACTATATTTTTGTCAATAATGTAAAAAAAAATTGCGTGGTTAAATGGTTAATATTTAAATACACTTGAAAGTGATTTTACCTTTAAAATACCATAACTTCACACTCAAATTATCAGACAAAACCGTTACAATATGTAAATCATAATTTGACATTCAAGACAGCTGTAGTACACTCGTATATGTTGAAACCAATGTGGACAAAAAACACAACCTATCAACGCCATTAGAACTTAAATGGTGTAAAATTGATAAAGCAACTTTTTGCAAAAAGTATTTGATTTGATTTTATGTATCCAAAAAAGAAATATTTTTTGGTAAGCTACAACATTTTAAAGTATCGTTTCGCTTATTAAGAGGGAAACAGCTGAGGAAAATAAAACAGTTTACTTTCTTGACATTAACGAGAAAAATAAAAGCTAGAAAGATCATTCCCCTTACCCTCAAACAGAATACTCAATCAAGATAAAAGTAATTCATTAGCTTTAATGCTGAAATTTCCAAGATGTCACATTAATTTATAGGGATATCTTGAATTTCGAAAGAAATTTAACATAATTTGAAAACATTGGACTAGATCGCTCAAAATTTTCAGGAATGTAAAACTTATTTAATATTTTGCAACGTTAAAACTGAACATGTATAAAAAAAATCAGGGCTCATTCATTTAACTTGGAAAAAAATATTATTGCGTTTTCAGAAAAATATTAAGATCATTCGAATAGAGGACTTAAACGGTTTTAATACTGTTTAACATTTTAAATAAATATGATGTTATATCCCATTGAGAGCATCATATATTTACTTTGTTATTACTTATCTTGTTAATAAATAAGTTAAAAAAAGCTCTTTGCACATTTTTTGCAAATTAAACTTGGTTAACTTTTAAGGTAGTCAAACGCAGAAAATTGATGTTTCTATTATGACTTTTTAAAATTATATTATTTAAGAAATACCGTTACTTTATACTATAATAATTTTAAGCAATTCTTTTCTAACTTCTTTTTTTTTAACCTGGCGAGTTTATTGCCACGCGGCCATTTCTTCCAACTTCTCTAGAAAGAAGAATGATGAAATACTTTCGATAGTTTCCTCGCAATTTAAAATAATTTTGGGAATTGATAGAATTCGAATTTGAGTTTATACAATATTAACAGTTTTATATTCTACTCGTAGTTTCTTGGTGGAATTTTGTTAGGACCAAATTAATTTAAATTCAGACGTTATTCTAAAAATAAACAATTTATCGAATAAAGTACTGATAATTTTGATCATTTACATTTAATAAAATTACGGGTATGTTTTAAAAATATTTTTTGATGCGTTTATTAAATGCATTTCTTTTTAACCTATCTATCCGTTACAAAATAAAATCGTATTCTATTTTGGGTTCAATCACGAAATGTGTATCGGTAATGTGGAACGGGGATGCGAAAGGTGATGGTTGCAGAGAATTGAGAATTCCTCATCCATTTTTCAGGGAACCTGCTTCAAAGACGGACATCTCTAACTTGCCTGTGACATAGCTTCAAAAAGTAGTCTTGATAATTTCCCTGTCTTATTGGATGGACGACATCGCCACCACGACTCCAGGAACAAAACGGTCTGAGCGAGGAAACGAAATTGGCACAAATTGAAATTTTCCAGACCACCATACCGCTGGAACTGGGAATCGAGTATTTTACTCAAATGAGGTAAAAGTATATAAAAAATTATACGTTTTTTCTTTCTTTCTTAAATCTCGTGAAGCTTTCCTTATATAATGAACACGAATACAGGAAAAATATACAAATTTTTATCTTCTTTTCAATAAAGTTCAATCATTCTGTTATTGAAAAAAATTTGGATGAGAAAAAAATTCTCAAGATGATTTTTTTCTTATTATGGTCATACAAAATATAGATACAATTCTTTAAAATAAAAAATCCAACAAATGCGTATTTAAGCAATAATGAACCAAATTAAACACAATAATATTTCTAAAATGTTCGACATCCATATTTTAACCATTGAGCTCAAGCTGTTTTGATCATACAATGCGTATTCTTATTTAACGATATATTGTATTGTATTGTATCACACTTTCATTGTTTACAGTAAAACCTGGCGAGTTAATTGTTATGTAGCAATCTCTTTCAACTGACCAGAAAAATGTTAAACAATCATTAAGTGAAAACTAGATTGGAACCCTTTTTTCCACATTGTGTCTTCCAATGGAAATTGAACCTGCTATTCCTATTTCGGAAGACAGACGTCTTATCAACTAGGCCACGGAGGTCTTTTGAAAAAAGGAATCTTATTTTAACTAAGCTTAATTCTTATACAAACCCGTTTCACAATTAATTACAAATTGATCAAAATCTTTAATTGGAATAACAATTTCTTTTCCTTTTTTCTTTCCAAAAACTCTTTTTTATCCAAGAAAAAATTTACATATCTTTGCAAACAACACGTCAGAGAGCACGGTAGAAAAAAGCGAAGTTTAAAGATAAATGAAATATAATTTTAAACGGTTGACAAGCGCTATTGGCCAGGATTTAGAGCTCAAAACCCTATCTCATGTTTGTATTTTTAGTTAATGAATATGTGTTTTGTTTGTCATGACAATTTGATTGATTAACGATGCGGTATGCTAATGTTTGCGATACACATTAATTATAGGACCTTGAATATGTGCATTTTAATAAATATTGTCGATAATTTAGAGCTCAAAACCCTATCACATATTTGTATTTTTAGTTAATGAATATGTGTTTTGTTTGTCATGACAATTTGATTGATTAACGATGCGGTATGCGAATGTTAGCGATACACATTAATTATAGGACCTTGAATATGTGCATTTTAATAAATATTGTCGATAATTTGATTACTTACGATGGACAGTTCAAATGGGAACTAAATTAAACTCTTTTGTATCAGTTTCGAAATACACATATAATATAACGAGCCTTTTGTTCTTGTTGACCTCCAAATTGTGCATTTTTTTCAGAAACTTTTTAGAATACACATACTCGTATGTTATGTTAATGTCGTATTTTCTGGAATGATCAATTTTATGACGAATACGGTTTTCACAATTTTAGTACCTTCGTTCTCAATTGAAGGATATCATAATGTTTCTGTTGCACATTACATACGAGTATTTTTAAAACTGATACATAGATCTTTAGGATCTTTTTTGCCCGTTAATTGTGAATAGTGTTATTCATAAACATTTGAAGGATTTATTTGATGCTATTTTCTAGATATTAAAAATTTTCACTTACATTTTTCATCTTTGGTTTTCACTTACATGAAAATGTATGAATTTTATACAAACCCACGGTTATCACTTATTTATTTATTTATTTTACACTTAATTTTTAAGACACTCTGGTCGACTTCTTGCAAGGCGGCAATCTCTTTCAACCAAACACACAAAAGTGAATAAAGAAAGTTACATCCGCATTATATATTTACATTGTTTCGTATAATCAATTAATGTATTGTACATGCCTGCAAAATACAGATTTTGTAAGTTGACGTTTTAAATAAACCATATTTAGAGTTTCAAGATGCGTAACGACGCATAAGAAACAATTCGAAAAGAAAGAATACTTCACAACGCCTCAGTCTCTGAATAAAAAAATATATCTCAGTCTCTCGATTTAAAAAATCCGCCCATTACAAGTTGAAATCAGATACAAAGTGAAATACATCAATGGAGGAGGTGGTCGAAATTATCTTGTCTTCGGGATATCAATAACTTGACAAAGTTGAGAGTGGAGGATTCCAGCGTGGCGGACCGGACCTATTCCATTTTGCTGAGATTGTGGAAGAAGTTCGTGGCTCGCGATAGACGAACTAAATAAATACTACGAATCTCCTTTTCGGATAGCATTTAATTCAGATAAACATAAGTCTCTATTTTTGCAGACCAGATTAAAGAAGTAAAACACCAAATTGAACTTGTTATAAAAATTAGAGTTTTTTATTTCAAATATAGATATTTATTTTAAAATTGGCATTTGAATTGTAAAGTTTATATATTTTTTTCATTTATTCGTATGATGCTTCTCAACATATCCAAATTGGCGATTTGAGCATAGTGGAGGGCGTGGTCGGAGGATAGTGACACTGCAGAAGACAGAAGTTTCAGATCGCCATCGCACGTATTGTCAATACGCACCTATTGGTAGTTTAGAGCTTGCGAGTATTGTTAGCAGGCGAATACTTAAACCAGACTGAGTAGAATTTTAAAATTTATATTTCTCTAGTGTTCTAAAGAGTATAGAATAAACATATAGTAAGATCTGAACGTCTTCTTAAGTAAGCTATGGTGGCTGTCTCTAGTTAGTTTCTCTAAAATACTAAGTTAAATGAGAGATGTGAAAAATATATCAAATTATCAATAAGACGAAATTAAAAGTCGTTATGAGTAAAGAATGTGAAGTAAAGTGTTAAGTTCATGTGCTATGTAGGTGAACAATAGAATATTATAGCAAATTATTATATCCAAATATTTGGGTCGACACATATGGTAATTCATTACTTGGTTTCTTAAGCAATATTCATGCATCAATCGTTTCCGTAATATTCTCTGACACTCAGAACACCTGTTATCCGGTCAGAAAGGATGATGTTCAGAACAACTTATCTAGAATGACGATTCCTTTACAAAGACAGTGAAGCATTATTCCACCTTCAACATGCTAAGGACTGTTTTTTTTATGTAAAACGACAATATCATAAGAATGAATAATTTTATGAACGCTCTCAATTTCCTGTCAGTGGCACAGTGCAGGGATATTTTGAAATGAGTTTCATAAAAAAATATTTTTCTATGAATTCATTAATATTTTTCGTTGAAAGTCCATGGAGTTTTTGTTGCACTTTAAGCATTATTTGCTATTGTGAGACATTTCATATATTTAACAAAGGTTTAATGTCGTTTTTATTTACCCTGGTAGAATAAATTAAGTCTATTTAAAAATTACAACTCCATAATTTAAAAAGTTTAAATAATTTTTGTGATGGTAATTATCAGGCTTTTAATGCTTTGATAAAACACATCTCATTATTTTCAATCATTTTTTTTTGAGAATTTAAACTGAAAGTTTTTTTAGCTTTCTATATTACTTGTCAGCTGGTGCTGGCTAAAAGATCGATGAAATTTAGGGAAAAAAAAAGCGCTTTAACAATAAGAATGAAGATTCAAAGGGACAAGGGATGTATAAAGATCAAAAGAGGCATCATTAGGCGTGGAAAGTTTGGGATAGTTATTTTTCTTTCGAATTCCTCATCTCGCATCAAACAAATTTTGAAAAAATGTTTTTAAAATACCTAAATATGAAAAATTGGTTTTGTAGAATTAATTTTTTTTTTCAATGTTTCGATTTGGTTAACATTTTTCAATATTGCCCGTGATGCTTTTACATTAATAAAAATATGTTAACGTTTCCAACAAAGAAAGGAACGAAAGAGAACTCTTTAATAAACCAATGAATTTATTAGCTACCGATTTATGGTAAAACCACATTAGAAATATAGTCAAGACAAGACACGGAAGAGTAAAAATTAATAAACAAATTTCTCTTGAGCATTTTGACATCAATATTAAATATGTAAAGATATGTTGGGCAATACATTTAACATTTTCAGGACAGTCAAACACCGAGATAACAACTTTGTATAAATTTATTTATATTTGACATATTTATTTTGTCCTCTAAAAAATTCCAGTTAAAAATCCATTAAGTTTAGATACTTGGTTGATATTTTCCATATAAATTCATAATTTACATAAACGCAAATATATCATAAATGTTAAAATGTTACAAAATTTTTGCTATGTACTTTATTGTACGAGGACCATGCAATTTAATGGCATTCAAGTTTCTACGCGCTTTTTAAACATCTAACATTTCTCATTGTACATTGTATAAGCCAATTCTTCTTATATTATAATTAAAATTTTAAATCAAGTGATCAAATGACTACTTGAAAATTGCACTAAATTATTCTTAAACATGCGTCTAAAGATATCCAAATCAGATTGGAGATATTTTGAATGTGAACACATGGAATATGCAAAAAAACTAGTACCGAAATTGATGAATAACTTCTTGACACATAAAGGGAGCTGTTTACCAGCATATATTTTGGTCACGCCTTATGCAGTGATAAGTAAATTTTTCTAGATTCAGTATCAAGTAGGAGATTGAGGGTTAAATAATACAAATGTTTTGAACTGGAGTGTGGAGTGTTAGGGAGCTGATTCGCCTTGCTTGATAAGACAGAGAGGCCGGTTTTAGTGAGAGGGGCTGATCGCAATTCACTAACGTACATTTTTTAAGAAATAATGTAGGTATTCCGTTTGGTCTAATTGCTTTGTGTTTTTTATGTCATTTATACATTTGAATATGGTATATCAGATGTAGTGATGTCAAAGTCCAATCTGGAGGAAGTGTAGTGCTCATCAAAAGCATATACCTCATCATCCCTAAAATAAACATTTTTATGTCATTTATACATTTGAATATGGTATATCAGATGTAGTGATGTCAAAGTCCAATCTGGAGGAAGTGTAGTGCTTATCAAAAGCATATACCTCACAATCCCTAAAATAAACATTTTTATGTCATTTATACATTTGAATATGGTATATCAGATGTAGTGATGTCAAAGTCCAATCTGGAGGAAGTGTAGTGCTCATCAAAAGCATATACCTCATAATCTCTAAAATAAACATTTCAAAAGAAAATTAAGGGTGCAGAAGAGATTTCAGGACCAGTAATTAAATTGCGATCTGCATTCACGACATTTATCCCTGGAGAATAAATTAGCATGGGTTTAATGTACTCGTAATTCCAAAATAATTTTGACTCACGCACCATATGATCCGGGCTCATTATGAAGTCTTTATAAGCCGTGGAAATGGTATATAGTACGAGTATATTGAATCTAAAGGTAGGTATGTCTATAATCGAAACAATCAACATGAAGAGCTGTTTAATTTTTCGAAATCGAATATAATATTCGTAAATATTCGCGACTGGTTATTATTATTTCGTTCAAATATAAATAGGATTAAAAAATGTTTTTCAATATTAAACAGGGAGAAAAATATTCCCATAAATAGAACAATAAATTGCATTTCTCTAAATAATTATAATGATTCATAATAAATGTGGGAAACGTTTCTTATAACATATATGAATGCATTTATGTAAGCGACATACTCGTACGTGACCATCCCACATAAATCGGTTGGCCTTGACGCGGCCGTAAGAGAATTTCTGAGGAAAATTCGCTAGGAAAATTCTCTCCATAACCGGAAATAAAAACATTTACATGACAAATTTATTTTATATACATGGTAATGTTTTGGCATAGTACATTTATAGCTGAAAATAATTTAACATTTTGTTATAATTCAAAGTCAATAGTTACAACATGTCGTTTATAAAAGTTATTCTAGGTCTGTTTTTATTTTCATTTATATGAGTTGATAATATCTTATTGATTTGAGTGAGTACAAAAACATAAAAACAAAATTCCAATAAAATACATTTCGCCATTCAAACGAATTGGTTTAAAAGTATGTTTTAAGAAGAAAAAAAATGCTTTTTTTTACCTTAAACTCATTTAGATTATCCGATTTAAAATTAAAAAATCTAAATTGATAGCTGATAATTCCAAAACTTTTATAAATTATCCCATCCAAAGTTTTATCAACTTTAAAGTTGCTTGAAAAATCGTTTTTTGTTTCATTAAGTCATATGATCAAGAAAGTATATTGAGAAAATAACTTTTAATGGCGGGAAAAATGGGGTATTCAAATAACATCGATTAAATTAGAAAGTACTCGTACATAGTTCAAATGAGAGTTAAAATAAAATTATACTTCAGTTTAACAAGAAGCATTGTATGAAACAAATCGAAAAAATTTTTACTCACAACAAAGTGGCGAAAAGTGTAATGATTTTTTTTTTAAAATAATATTCGATGTTAATTTTACTGATAAAGTAATTTTTATTTACTGTAAACTTTAGGCATTTAATTTTAAAAAATGCAAGGTTTTTTGCAATTAAAATTTATTTTTAGCAGATTCGATTTATAAAAACGAAATATGCTGTTGAATTTCAATTCTAGCTCTAGCAATGAAAAAAAGCATAGAATATTTTTCCATTGATTTCAGCATATAAAAGAGATGTTATAGACAAATTATCATATTTGTAAAGAATTTTACAAAAACTGTCACCATATAGACTATTATAATAGCCTACCCACTTAAAATATGAATGTACAACAAGTGATAATTTAAGTTTAAAAGGAAAAATTAAAAATTGTGTAAAGAAATGGTAACTTAAGTAAATGTTTTTTTCCATTTTACTTTCAAAAATATATATTTCCGTGTTGATTGTTTAACACTTGCCGCCCTGCGATGGGACGCGAGTGACCAGGACTTATATTTTATTTAATTTATCTAAATATACTGATTGCAGGGTCTTCATACCTTATGTATTCCTCATTAAAATCTCTATGATTTGAATGATGTCATGACGAAATAAAAACATTTATAAATAAATATCAACAGAAATTAATATTTTATATTAAATCGAGAATTTGTCGAAGTATGCCAAACATGTGCGCATGCCTCATTCTTAAATTTGACCAGGACGCGATACAACCGTTCCAGGGATTCGTCACCAGTTTTATATTCCGATTATTGTTATTTTTTGCCATTTTTTATATGGTATGTTTTTTTTATTGTCATTTTTTATCTGGTATGTTCTATTGTACCGTTATTTTTTTTTTGATAAAAATATAATATATTTGTTACATTTTTCTTTATTATTTCACTTTCAAAAACATAATAATTGAGATGGCGGGAAATATCGATAGCGATGATAGCGATTTGAAATTTGAGGCCACAGGCAATATATCAGAATCAGAAGATTTCTTCGAGGTACAGGTGAAGTAGATTCTGATTGTGAGGCCAGTGAAGAAAACGAAGAAATATCATTTACATCAAAACATGGATTCGAATGGAGTTAATTACCACCTCCATCATCATGGTGTCGGGCATCAAATATTCTCACCGAAGATTCTGGACTGAAAAATTCAAGTATAAATGTATGTTCCATAAAATATAAGTTTTGTCCGTTTGTAAATGAAGAGATGGTAAAAGTGATAAGTGAAGAAACAAATCGTCATTTATATCGAATTCATTCAGAAAAGAACCAACGAATATCAGAAGACGATCTATATGCATTCATTGGAATATTGTTCGCGTCTGGCAGAAATCGAACACAAAAGCTATCTTTGAGTGAATTGTGGATAAATGAAAGTCCTTTTTGCCAGCCATTTTTCACCGCAGCTCTGTCTCAAGATAGATTCATCTATATTTACATTAATATTAGTTTTGATGATTAAGAAACCCGAGAAGAGAGATATCAGGTTTCTTCAGATAAATTAGAACCAATTATGTTAAGTGGATTTTAAAAATGTTTGTGGATGCGTGCAAGAGCAATTATTCACCATGTTCAAATATAACTGTAGACGAACGTCATACTGTAGACGAACGAAAATAGAGTAGTATTATTATTATCCACTCAATTCAATGATACAGAAATTGATAATTCAGAAAAACAAAACCCACTTATTATAAATCATTATAATAATACAAAAATTAGAGTAGATACAGGAGACCAAGTGACTAGAGAGTACTCTCGCTCAAGGTCAACGAGAAGATGGCCTTTCCGTCTTTTTATGGAAATATAGCTACGGCTACATTGAATGCATACCTCTTATGGATAAAAAAATATCCAGAGTGGAAACAAAATAATAAATGCCACCGAAAACATTTTATAAGGGAGTTAAGTATGGAATTGGCAAAGCCCAATATCCTAAAAAGGAAAAATAGCAACATCAAATAACACAAGCAATAACAAGATGCTTTCAACACTGTTTTAACATATTGTGGCGAGTCAATACCCGAAACATCAGTAAATAATATCCTTTTGGCTTCCCGTGAAGTCCTCAAAAGAGGAAATTGTGGGTTTTGTTCAAAAAATTCGAGAAAAAGAACCAGGTTATTCTGCAATATTTGTCAAACACCTGTGTGTTTAGTATTGTACATAGAAAATAAACAAAAGTTATTTTGTGCCCCAATTGTGATAGACTTTCTCCACAGGATTAAACTTTGATTATACTCGTATGTTTGTCCTATTTTAAAATTTTCTGTAAAATGTTTATATTTTCCAAATTGCATATATTTTTTATTTGAATTTCGTGTTTTTTTATACAGGGTGCGTGATGTTTTTTTTAATAACTTTTAAATGAAATATTATTTTATAATTTATATTTAATTGATTGATTATATGGTCTTTACCATTATGTATGAAATATAATGTCGGTCAAGTGGCCACCTCTGGCCGTGGTGCAAACGCGAGCTCTTTCAAGCATATTTTTCATAACATTCTCGCAGATTTCTGGTGTTATTTCAGCCATTTATTTTCGAATGTTGTCCTTAAGCATCGGGATTGTGGTTAGTTTGTTGGTTTACACCTTTTTCTTCATGTACTCCCATAGGAAATAATCGGAAGCGGTCAAATCAGCGGATTGTAGGGGCCAGTCGACATCACCACTTTTGGACATTATTCGGTCGGGAAAAGTTTCTCGTAAAATTTGCATCGTAGCACGAGCTGTGTGTAACGTGGCACTGTCTTATTGGAACCACATGTGCTGTAGGCCCAATTGATCCGATTCGGGTACGAGAAAATTTTGCCAACATATCACGATAGCGATCACCAGTAACTGTTAC